>JASAND010030722.1:0-54491 GCA_030248195.1 Trissonchulus latispiculum
GGCCCAATTGTTCAGTGCCGCCGTTCCAAGCGAGAACTCGTGCTCCAAATCGATTCCGAGGTTCTGGAACATTGAATTGACCAGGTCGTCCAAAGGTGGCAGTCCAGGCATCGCCGCAGCTCCCAGGGCCGTCATATCATCATCAGATTCTTGTAGAGCCTAATACTAATGTATACGTATATAAGCAATTGTACAAAATACAACAAATTGATTTAAATTGTAGCAATTAATTACTATTTTTGACCTGAAAAAGAAACAATTACCAAAATTAACCTAAAATGAAGGGGATTAGACAAGCAAAATCACCAACACAAATAAAATGATCACAACAAAATTATTTGTTAATTAGGTACGAACTTTGGAAAAAATTTCTAACTCAAATCCCAAAAATAGCCTTAGACTAACTCACCCGAAAAATAAATGCTGATTAGAGCCTAAATTGAGGGAGAATCAGGTACACAGTTATACACTTATACAAACAGTCAGACCCTAGAGAAAAAATTTTTTGGATTTTTGACCCTAGGGGGGGTTTTACCTACCTAAGAAAATTGTAAAAATTCGTGCGCTGAACGCGAAGAACTACGGGGGGAACCCCAACGAAATTAACACAAAAATAAATAAAGATTTGAAAAAATTTTACGTAGGGGTTCAGGCAAGAAATCCCTGAGCTCCTGGCAGCCTAATGTAGCGGGGCTAGTAGGTTTGCCTACGTACTAACACCGTTACCACGCCCTGACGTAGCGGACGCGGAGACCGTGGCACAGATGGATAACTGACCGACTACAGGAGACGGTCGGGACAGCCTCGCCAGACAATATACGCAGGGGTAATCCGATCCTAAGGGCGAGATGACTCGCACTCTCACTCACTCAGAATTGAACCACCTACCTAACAGGAGCTCAGAAACACTAAACCTAGCTAAATACACTTTAATTAGAACAGAACAACAAGTTATAGTAATTATAACAATAAAATACTGGGATGAACCCTCAAGCACACACAAACAACAAACAACAATTAACTTACAGTTACAGCGCTGACGGGGGTCAGCCAACGTACCAGGCTCTGGGGAGAGCTGGGGGAGACACAGAATATATACAGAAATTAAAGGGGGAGAAATAGCGTAGAAACACAAGCGCACGTAATGACAGAACAATACTAAGTGAAGGGGGGGAAGCGAGTGTTGGGTTGGACCCTCCCACGAGCGCCCCCTAGTGGAAATTTCCCCCAATCACGTAGCTCACAAAGTCACGAGGGGAGGAACCCACCCAATCCCACGCATACACGTTGGGGAGCTACGTGACTTGCAAACGTGTCCCAGCCCACAGTGATGCTGTTATATGAAGCCAAGCGGGTAGCTATGCTAGCTACAACCGCCAGCAACGGAAAGGTTGACCATGTGTCACCTTGATCCGTTACAATAGGACCTGAGGCTGGCTGAACCTGTGAAGTTTGCGAAAATATGGTCTTCAAGCACACTACTTGCAGTCATTCTTGTCTTGAAGATGTATTAAATTCTTAGCCGAACATGCTGAAGTTTGCAACAATATTTTCACATCTAATTTACAATGTAGATGAAAACAAGGAAACAGTGTCTAATCGTGATAAATATCAGTGGTAAAGCAGAGCTTTAACTATCAAATTTGTGTCAGACTTTTAGCTTTTAACGCTTAAACGTCAAAGATTTCAACTGGCTGATTATCTGAGTTTTATGATTTAGGCGATCCAAACCCATTCTTTATGATGCTGTGTCCAACGGCACCGCACACTCCATTTACCCCGTTGCCAAAATATAACTCCACGTTCATGGACAAACAGGCGCCCAGAAACAGTGTATTTAACCAACACCAGGACGATAAGCATTGGCTTATCCGGCAAACTCCCAGGGATGGACTCCCACCAGAGGTGGTGGGACTTTTGGATCTTCACTTTCGGAATCGTTGGCAGACCCTCTTATCCGTTGATGATTTGATCTATTCGGTAATCAGTGATCTATCACAGAAAGGAATTCTGGATGAAACCTATCTGATATATACGGCGGATAATGGGTTTCATTTGGGACAGTTCGGAATGCCTGTGGATAAACGAACCATGTACGAATTTGATATCAGAGTACCACTGGTTGTTCGCGGTCCCGGTGTACCTAGACAAAAGTCAGAAGATATTGTACTGAATATTGACTTAGGTCCGACCATTCTAGACCTTGCCGGACTGCCAACACCAAAACGAATGGACGGTATTTCGTTTCGTCGACTGATCACATCGTCGAATTCGGGTTCTGGTTGGCCTAGATCGAAGTTTCTGGTAGAATATTTCGGTTTCGGTCAGTGGGAGGACAGTATCGGCTGTCCCCATACTACTGGTGAAATTTATTGTTATCCAGAATACGACTGTGTCTGTTTTGACGCTTTTAATAGCACCTATGCTTGCGTTAGAACCATAACATCTACAGAAAATTCCATCTACTGCGAATTTGAAGACAGCGAAAACTTTGTGGAATTCTATGACCTAAATACCGATCCGCTACAGGAACGCAACGCTGCACGAAAGCTTGATCCACTAGCCAAAACTGAATTTAGGAAATTGGTGCGAAAACTAAAAAATTGTCAGGGCAACAATTGTGTAACATGATAATCGAAATGACTACCTGAATAGCATATATAGTCTTTGCTGTAATAAAGTGTTAACATTAAGCTCGTACAACGAATCACAGCAGTATGCCACTCACCTGTCTAAGATTAACTTTGCGTTAATTTTTAGTTTTACTTGTCTGTCCTGGAACTGTCCCTTGTCCCTGATTTTGCTAGCCCTACTGCCGAAGCTCCTATTTTTGAAGGGTTCCGGAACCCCTCCATACTAAAGTGTTCCCAAAATAGTTTTTGGCGTATACTGACTTCAGCACGAGAGATAAAACAATGGTTGTAAAGCAGGCATGTTCATTTTGGTTCCAGCCAAAACAATCAATCCGGTGTCCCTACTCCCTACTGTCTACTAGAGACAAGGATTTTGGCTCGAGCCGGCAACAATTTCTCCCGAGCCGAGCCGAGCCGGAGAATTGGAACTCCGAGCCAAGCCGAGCCGAGCCGACGTTGTCGAAAAATTTTAGGTTCACTGTAATATTTTCGAATTTCTTCAAACAAAATAGCCAACAAACTTAATGAATTCTTATTTCTGTTTTCAACTTTGTCGCTTAATTTCCTGTTTTTCCATGGCATTATTTATACCTTCCAAGCTAACTAAGTCTAAACGTTGGGCTGTGCTTGAAGTCAACTTATGTATGGTGTAGTTAGAAAGAAACATTTTGACTTAATTATTTCAAGGTGTCATATTTGCTTTTATCAAAAATATTACAATTAAAATTTGCATTGTCTTACAGTGGCTTTGAGTTTTTGTAATAATTTAGCAAAGAGCAGAAAAGGTTGTAAAACTGTTTCCTATATACAAGAATTTATTAGTTTTAGAGTTTATAATTGTACTGCAATTGTCTACAATTAGTTACAATCGGCAGAGAGAGCAACTTGAGGACTTGAAATTGTTTCAAATTCAAAAAATAATGTAAAAGAAGTCTGAATTTTATTTCTGAGTTTTCAAGCATTTTGCAATAAGACTGCGGAAAACAAAAAACAAGTTTTCTCGTGAATTTCTCGGAGTTCGTCACTGGTTCCTTTCCATATTGTATACATGTAGCATAAAATCATAATAAAATTTAAGCAAAACAAGCATGGATGGGTGCCCGCCTACTTTCGTAGATTATGAATTTACCAAATATTTACCAATATTATCAAACTTTATAGTCCTGGACTCTGCGTCTGCAGCTCGCAGTGTCTCGGTAGTAATGGAAGTTTGGTGATTCTCACTGGTACACAAAAGCTAGACAGCCGTTTTCAGGCCCTATGTCAAAAACAAAGTGGAAAACCCACAATTCGGTGCGATCGGTTATATTTCAAATTTCCAGCTGGGCGAGCCGAGTCGACCCACTGTCAATATTCTTCCGAGCCAAGCCGAGCCGAGCCAGGTATGCCCGCGAGCCGAGCCGGAGAATCCCGGCTCGTCCTCATCTCTACTGTCTACTGAAAGAATAATGTCAAAAACCAATACTTTCCCATCTTTTCGCCTAAATTTATATATTTTATATATATATATATATATATATATATATATATATATATATATATATATATATATATATATATATATATATATATATGTGTATGTATGTATATATATGTGTGTGTGTGTGTGTGTGTGTGTGTGTGTGTGTGTGTGTGTAGGCAATGATTTTTGTAATGCTGCATAACAGATAAGACGAAGCAGAGATTGCTGAAGTAATTAGCTGTTTGAGTTCGGAAATAACTAGCTGTTTGAGTAGTTTTGAGTTGCTGAGTGTGATTACATAATCAATTCTGTTCTCAGTTCTGATTTTTGTACTGCTATACCTAATTCTGTTTTCTGTGCTTGATTCTGTTTTGTTTGACCTTCTGATTTTTGTACTTCTATACCTAATTTAGTTTTCTGTGCTGGTTCCTGTTTTGTTTGACCGAAGGATGGTATTAGCTAGGTACTGTTGTTTTGATTCTTACTTTGCGAATTTTCCGAGTATTTCCATTTCTGAGTGACCAGAGAAAATGTTGATAGACTGTTATTGTCTCCGCTTTTACGGCATGCTGTTTTGAAGATGCTTATTGAACTGTGGTTGATGAGATTTAGTGGACTTTGTTGAGAAGTTCGAAAAGAAATGCATTTCGGAAATTTATGAGTTTATTTGCCAAAAAGATCAAAATTTGGGGACTTATCTCCCCAGGAAACTAAGTGGGGTTAATGCGTACAAGTTCGGGAATTTGGGGAGCCAACTTCACCCCGAGAGCTGAGTTCATACGTCACAGAGAAGTGACGTATGATAAAACACACACACGAGAAACGCACTACATGAAAGGGAGCCACAAGCTCCGCCTTACACGTCACGCACATAAGATTGATAGGTCTTCCCCAAACCCCAAAGTTTTCCCAAATTTTAGAGATCAGTCGTGGTTTGGCCGCCGTTGGATTCAGTCGTTTTACACTGCTTCTTCTACTTTTCGTCTTGTGGTTTGTGTTACGTACAACCGAGGGCCCACTCTTGGGAGAGACCGGTTTATACTCTTTCTTATACTGTTTCGGGACCGGCCACGACTCGTATTCTTTTCTCTACTTTTGCATTTCATTTGATTCTGCGATTACTCCCTTATTCTCACGGAGGACTTGCCCAGCCACCCGCTCTTTGGATTGCACACCCGTTCAAGGATTCAGGATCACCAAGGTAGCTCGAGTTGTGAGTTTGTGAGTTTGTTTCATGACTTGTGATTAAGCTGAGTTTTTCAAAGAGAGTCCAAAAATTTGGTGCAACGATCTCAATGTACTGTTGTCTTTCTTTGTTGTGTATTTACTATATTGTCGAATTGGAGTTCTGTCTGTCTGTACACGTGTTTGTTAGCTAAGTGAATCGTGCTGTAATTAATTGTCATAATTTTTATAAATCCATTAAACTAAAAATCTAAATTAATAGTTAGTTGTCCGGCGTAACCTGCGTCTGTTCGAGCGAGAATGTCTGATTAGTTGTTAGGTAGGAATTTGAGTGGAGTGCATAATTTCCGAATAGCGGGAGAAGAGCTTTTTAATTGTGTATTAGCATTGAGCGTGTACGACCCCCCGTTCTCGTGTAGGAATAGTTTACGAAGGATAAATTGAACGCCAGTGCTCAACACTGATCCGAAGCGATCAGTGGTTAACTACAAACGAAAAGCGAATAAAAACGACCCCCGAATAGCCTTTTCATTACAGTGGAGCCCGCCTTTGGAGGAAAAAATGTTGGAGTTTCTCAAACAGAATTTTTACGAAGATAATTTACAACGTTCTTGAAGTTTGTTTTTCTCTGAAAAAATCTGGGCTCCTAATTTTTTTCCAAAAGAACTCACGATTTTGATTAATTTTGAGGTATAACTGTGTGTGTGACGAATAATTGCCATTACAATAATACATTGTTTGATAATCGAGTTGTTTAGTTAGGTAAGATAACTTTACGTAATATCGAGAATGCCTGATCCAATCGAAACGGGAGGGGGGACACCTCCCATTCCACCGGAACAACCAGAGTCTCCACCACCACGCCGCCTCCGGCAGGGCTCGAAACAGTTGCTTTAACCGCTCTGACTAAAACTCTGACTGAATTTAATGCCGTAGTCAGGGTTCAGGGAGTGGCTACTGCTTTCAGTTCGGATCCCATTCACCATTGTCACTCTTCGGAATCGTTCGAGAAGCATGTCGAAAAATACGAGAGATTTTGCAGTGTAATGAATTTTGATGAATGGCAAAAAGTGCACACTTTTTCAAGTTCTTTAAAGGGACGTACCCTCGAACTCTTCCGATCTGTGCCTAAGGATAGCAGGGGTAACTGGACCGAACTGATTGCAGAAGCAAAGAAAATTATGGTACCCCCGCACACTGACCTTCACGCCTCTTCCCTGATGTTTCAAGTAAAACAGGAAAAAGGAGAGCCCGTAGCCGACTATTTGATGCGTTTAAATAGGTATGCTCGCCTAAGTTTCAAGGAGGAGGACGGGTTCACGGGCAAGCAGGTCGAATTGTTAAAATTACGGTTGTTTCTTTTTGGATTAAGAACTGATCTCAAAAGCAGAGTGCTGCCTGGATGTACTACATTAGCTAAGGCAGTCGAGAGAGCAGAATTGGCAGAAGGAGAGTACCCTGGGGAGGGATACCCGTCCTTTTTGGAACCTAATTTTCGAGCAGAACAGGATGCCCCAGCGGCAAGCGCTGAAGCGGAAAAAGCTGTGAGAGATTTGAAAGGGAGATTCGCAAGGGAGCAGTCTTGAGTCCTGCAAGTATAGGAGTTATATCTCAGAAAACCAAATACTTGGCTTTGAGCGTACAGTTGGCCGTGCCCCCGATCTCGCCTCAGTGGAAACCCCCCGTTTGGGCTAACGAGGAGGACTGTATTGATCTTAACACTGGTAAAACCAAGACGGATCAGTATTGTGTACGAATGATAAATCAGAGTTGTCCCCAACACGATTTTTTGGAACAGGAAATTGATCAGATAAAAGCGGAGTACCGAAAGCACTATTCGGGTGTTTTAAATACAAATTTCTATTCTAAATTACTAGCTAGTCTATGTCGATCTACTTCTGGGGTTTGTACTTCCTACCCACCCATAGAACCTGGTAGACCGCGTCACAAACGTTTTATCGAGTTTTTACTGGCCGGCGCATTGGGTATAGGCGGTGTAGCCAATAGTTTGTCCAACTCCTATCACCTAGGTAAGCTAGATGCTAAGGTGAATGCGGTGGAACAGGGATTTCACATCCTGCGGGATGAACAGATCAAAATTACGGATTCGGTTCGGAAAATTGTGCATGCAAATGAGCAAGTCTATACCTTTTTACACCACACAGTTCAAGATTTGACTACTCTCATTATTTGTGCAAGGTGTTCCAATTTCTCATACATGCGACAAATTTATATGCAATTATTGGCCCACATTTTTACTTCTTCCTTACGTGAAGGTTTAAATTCAGTTATGCACGCCGGTTTGCGTTCAGAAATTACTCCTGGACTTGTCAATTTACAGACCTTGAAAGGGATAATTAAAACACATCCTTCCTTACGAAACTCTTTACTAAGCCAGGAACCGAGTCTCATCTATCAATTCGGCAAAGTGTATCCCATTAAGATTGATTTTAACTCGCTCCGATTTGGATTTATGCTTGAAATCCCTGTACCACTAGAACAGGAAGTGAGACCTCTGTATGCAGTGCACAATTTAGGTTACAACTCTAGGTTACATGGCATCACCACCCTAGCTCCTATGCCAGACTATGCTCAACGGTTAGATTCAGGGGAAGTCCGCGAGATCGATGTAACTGAGTGTAAACCGCACCTGGTTTGTGGTTTTGCCCCCCAAACGCTATAGTTTACGAGCTTACGAGCTAAATGTTTGCAAATCCTTATTTCATTCTCGGAAGATAAGGTAGAGA
Organism: Trissonchulus latispiculum; assembly: GCA_030248195.1. NCBI lineage: Eukaryota > Metazoa > Nematoda > Enoplea > Enoplida > Ironidae > Trissonchulus > Trissonchulus latispiculum. The sequence continues at coordinate 8,028 of JASAND010030722.1, forward strand.
AGGAGTTCAGCACCTGCAAGGACTATGTTAAGGTTAAGGTCCTGGACAATTCAACTGAATATCGTACTACGCCTGCAGGGATATTAATACGGACCAACTATACTGAGGTTATTGTAGCCAGGTCACCCTCCCTGAAACATGTGGCTGAAGGAGAGAGAGTGGCAGTGTCAGAAACGGGCACACTCTGGTTCGAACACGGTCGTTATCTGCACCTTATTATAGGTAATACTATTCTTACTAGTACACTAGGAATCGCTAGGACTACTGTTGCTTTAGCCGACCTTAAGGAAACTGTCGTGCCTGCTCCGTTAGGTAGGATACCTTTACATTTCACTGAATTGTCAACCGCGGAGTACGAGAATGAGCAAGCTCGGAACCTAATACAGGACCAAATGAAAGAGCACGTACACTTACCCTTCGTACCCTTGCAGCTTAATCATGGATTATCTATGGTAATCATCATTGTGGTCATTGGATGCGTTATAGTGTTTTGGGTCACGCCATGTGGACGCAAGTTTAGAAATAGGATCCGAAGTAGGTGTCACAACAACCCAGACATAAACGCCGCGGCCCCCGTAATCTCGGCACCCATAAACGGTCCCCGATTAACTGAGCCTCTCTTTAGTGATGACGAGGAAGAAGCCCCTCTAGAATTGGGCTCGTTAACGGTAAACGATGAAAGGACTCCTTTACGACCCGTCAGTAGATCTCTAGAATACGATAAGCTACGTAAGGCTGCCAATAGGTGTCAGGCTTCTTCTAAAACTATCTCTAGGGACACGTCCTACGCTTCTTCCATGTCTGATTATAACGTTAAGGATAGTGAGGCTTCTGCCAACCTATCGAGAATTGACGGAGAGAATTGACTGTGCCTCTCCCACTATTGATATGAATTTAGATGAGAAACATAGAAATGAGCGGCACATAGTTAGGTTCTCCTGCCAACGGTCACTCGAGAATCGGGATTCGGGAGACGAGCCTACTGACTCCTCACTAGTTTCTCACTCCGACGCAGCGACGAGTCCTTTAAAACGCCGAATCTCCCACTCTACGGCGAGCACGGGGAATTCTCGTGTCCAAACACGATCTATCGTAGGGAACCCCGACAGGACCATCAACGCTCACTCTGTGCTTATGGTCGGAACGGTACCCCTGTTAATGACACTATTGATTTTAGGGCAAACAGTAGATGCCCTGTTCGATACGGGATCACTTGTCTCCGTTATGACCACCAGACTAGTGCAGCAACTTAAACTAGATTTGCTTTCAGTAGAAGTACCGCAATACCTGCAAACCGCTAACGGTGGGAAGTGCGAAGTTGTAGGGACAGTAACTGCACCTGTTTTATTCCATAGAAACCTGGAATCACTACCTATCAGGGATTGAACCTTTGTCGTAGTAAACAACCTCACTGTTGATTGCATTCTAGGGTCCGACTTTATGACTAGCTTTCCTGGGGAAATCACACTCGACCTAGGACAGCATACTATCACTTGGCCTAACCAAAGCGGGAACAGTGTTACGGCCCCTCTAAGACTACCTGTGGCCCCCAGGAATCGTGAGATACACCTAATAGGTACCTTACCCTCCCAAACTAGGAATGACGGTAAGCATAGTGTCAACACTCCAGTCCTACACCGGCCGCTGCCCATGATTTTCGTGAATCTAAACGGACGTCCCATACAGACTTTAGTCGACACCGGAGCAAACCTGAGTTTGATGAGTGAAAGTTTAGCTAACTTTTTAGAATTGGCTATTAAACCACTTGCACACCCGCCCCGCGCTGAGGGTATAAATGGTCAAACCCTGAAATTCAGGGGTGCTGTCAAACTACCTGTCGAATTCTACGATTCTCCTGGGATCAAAATTGAACATACCTTCCTGGTCCCTAAGGGCCTTGCCGAGGACTGTCCATTAGGGACTGATTTCCTGCATGAACATGGTGGGGATCTCAACCTTAGTTTTCACAAAGGAGAGCTAAGTTTACGGGGAAAGCTGGCAAACCCCCCATGATAGCTAAGCTGGTGCAACAATCCCCCGTTACTGAAACCGCCTACAGGGTGTCCGCTATGAAGCAAGTAACGATTCCCCCGTATGCCGAGGTAGCTGTACCTGCGTTGGTAGAAAGTGTAGAGTCCTTGAAATATGATGGACTGTTTGAACCAGATATAACTAGACGCCAGTGCAGTCCAGGTGCTTCCTGCCATGGTAGATTTGAGATCGCGATGTGTACCGGTACTTATGCGTAACGGAACTGGAAAACCCGTGACGATATATGAGAACTCTACTCTAGGTACTGTAATGCCACGTTAGTCGTCGGACGCCTATGGCCCAATATGAAGAAGTAGTTAACGAATATGGGGAAGTTGTGAAGTTAAACAATCGGTTGAAGTCTAATCCTAAAACGAGTCGGGAGGGATACCATTTTCGAATAAATACCTTGAAAAATATTGAATCTTGTTCTGTGGAAAACCTGCCCGAAGCCATGCAGGCGATTTCATTTGATGAAGACACTTTGAATGAAACTGAAAAGGGACAATTTTTGGGACTTCTCCGACAAAATAAACACTGTTTCTCTAAACATTCTTTTGACATAGGGAAATGTACCATATTTAAAGCGCACATCAACACTGGAGACGCAAAACCGATTTATGCTACACCTTACCGATTACCCGTACATTTGCGACAGCCTCTGCTGGAGGAACTAACTGAAATGCTGAAGTACGGTTTGATCCGTCCGTCTGCTAGTCCATGGAGCTCCGTACCTAAGCCGGGCGGGAAGTTACGAATTTGTGTTGACTTTAGACGGGTAAACAAAATTAGCGATCCTGATATCTATCCGATTCCGCGTATTGACGATATTATGACTTCTCTCAAGGGTTCAAAATACTTTTCTACCATAGATTTAAGTAAGGGGTTTAACCAAATCGAACTGGATGAAGATTCGAAAGCTAAAGCTAGTTTTAATACTTTTCATGGGCAGTCTGAATATAACGTTTTGCCGTTTGGATTGAAATGTGCGCCTGGCAATTTTCAAAGGTGTATGGAGTGAATTTTGGGAGATTTACAGTGGAAAAAGTGTATCATTTACATTGATGACATTTTGATTTCTCTGAACATCTCGAAATTATGCAAGAAGTTTTTGACAGATTACGAGCTGCTGATCTAAAAATGAACCCGGGAAAATGTCACTTCCTTAAAAAGTCTGTTACCTATCTGGGGCACATTATTTCTGAACAGGGAGTCGAACCTTTGAAGGAAAGAATTCAAACGATACATGATTTAGCTGTACCTAAGACGCTTAAAGATGTAGAGAGCTTTTTAGGGATGTGTGCTTACTACGCTAAGTTTATCAAGGGATTCGCCCATCTAGCTTCTCCCTTATATTCTCTTAAGAAAAAAGGAGTACGGTTTGTGTGGAATAATACACACCAACAATCTTTCGAATTACTCAAAAAAAGTCTTGTTGAAGCCCCCGTACTTGCCCACCCTGATCTAGCTAAGGGATTTGTCTTACATACTGACGCATCTGACCTGGGTTTGGGAGCGGTTCTATCGCAGGAGCAGGATGACGGGAAGTATCATCCAGTCGCTTATGCTTATCTCCTAAAAAGTACGATCGAAATTACTCCACACATGATAAAGAATGTTTGGCTATGAAATTTGGTATTGAACACTTTAGACATTACTTGTATGGCGAACCGCCTTTCACTCTTTTTACTGACCATTCTGCTCTTGGTTAATGAAACACCCCCCTCGAAGCTCACGTCTAGCTAGGTGGCAAATGACCTTCTCTGAGTATGACTTTGAAATTAAGCATAGGAATAATCCCCAATTAAGAAATGCTGACGGACTATCTAGGAACCCCTTGTTTGCAGATGTAGCTAGGGGTTTACCTGTGGAGGAACAGAATGGTGACCGTCAATCTCTGCGATTTTACCAAGAAGATAGTGATGATTTGGTAGCCCATATAAATTCTGTGGTTGTCAAAGAGGAAGGAAGGGAAAGTCGTTCTTTTCAACTGCCCAAGATTTCGAAGGCCCAAGCCAAAAAGAGTGTCATTACTGTGCGCTCAAAGGTCTCGCGTATTTCTCAACAGTCCGATTCCGAAAACTCTGAAGAAAGTCAACCGACCCCTCAAAAACAACCTAAAATTCGCTCTCCTGTTGGTAACGTTTCGGATAGTGAACATTCTGATGAACCAAAGCTCGCCAGTTTAAGAAAGAAACGAGATATTCGCCCCTCCTCCACCTCTGAGGAAGAACCAGTTAGGGAAGAGTTTCGCTCCGAAACAGGTCGACCAAAATGTAAGGAGCATGTGCATATAGTTTTTAGTAAAATGTTTGATGTTGCCGTACGCGATAAATCCAATGTTACTCTTAATCCAAAATCTTGGAAAAAGCTGCAGCAGTTACAAGCTGAAGATCTTCTATTGGGCGAAATTATCGAGTACAAAGTTAACAAGAATCTGCCTAGTAACTTTAATCGCGCTGTCCGCATAGCCGCACTATCTGAACATTGTGACATGAGGGATGGGGTTTTGGTACATCTTGAAAAATTCAGAGATACGGTACTCGAGGTATTAGCTGTACCTGAAAGTTTGCGCTCCGAAGCTCTTGCTGCCTGTCATGACAGCCCCTACGCAGCGCATGGCGGTTGCAATAAAACTTCATTTCGACTCTCCGAACACTTGTGGTGGCCGGGAATGCATGCTGATGCAAAACAATGGGTTAAATCTTGTCCTCGATGCCAAAAACGGAAAGGGCCCCCTAAAAATCCTAAAGCTTTGTTACACGCTCCACTCCCTGTGGAACCTTTTGAACGGGTCCACTGCGATTTAATGGATATCTCGAAAGCGTCTAAAAGTGGCATGAAGCACATACTTAGTTTTATTGATGCGTTCTCTAAATACGTGATCGCCGTGCCTATCAAGAATAAGCGCGCGCACACGATCGCCCAAACTTTCCTTGAGTTCATTGTTCTGCAATATGGATCACCGAAAGACTTAGTCTCGGATCAAGATAAGGAATTTGTGGCAGCTTTAAACAAAGAAATTTGCGCTCTCGTTCAAACTCGTAAATTGGAAACTACGCGCTACCACCCTGCCGCTAACGGTCAAGTCCAACGATGACACCGCACGCTGTTAGACATGTTAAGTAATGTTACGGAAAACCATCTAGAATGGGATAACATTGTACCTTTTTGTCAATTTGCTTATAATACTTCAGTAAACGCGACTACAGGTGAAACTCCGCATTACCTTTTGCATGCATGGGACCCGGTATTACCTAGCGCCACTAATGTAGCCATACCTACTGATCGCAAGTATGCCGGGTTCGACTATGTTCATAATGCAACGGAAGCTCTTCAATTAGCCTGGTCACTCGCCCGAGAAAAGACGGGAGCGGCTCAGGAAACACAAGATCGAAATTATAACCGTAACGCCGTAGAGCCCACTTTCCGTGTAGGGGATCTAGTTATGATCAAAGCCTCTAACGTAGCTCAGATAGATCAGGTGTATAAGCTGTTAGACAAGCGTATAGGGCCTTACCGGATTGACAAGATCTTTGGTTGTGTTGCTGAGGTGTATCCTGCTGGCAACCGACGCGCCAAACGAATCAAGGTGCAATTTAACAATATGGTACCTTGCGTTGAGCCACGTGTCATTACTGCTCCTACCCACCAACATGATGGGAATTCAACCGACGCGTCTGATCATTCTGAATGTGAAATTTCAAAACTGCCCGATTCAGGACAGTCTGTCCCGAGGAAAGACTCCCCAACCGATAACTTTATGCAATCTGAGAAGAAAGAAAGTGAACGTTTACAGACCGAAAAGGAAAAACCTAAGCCTACCGTTTCTGAACGACCAAAAACTCCTGTTGACATAGAAAACGTTAAACCACCTAAACCGGAACCCGCTCGAAGGAGATCTTCTGCCAGATTTGCGGAAAAACATCGTGTTCCTGAACCACCACAGGAACCTAAATTGGAACACCCGCCACTGTCGCCAAAACAGCAGAAAAGTCTGCCCCCGTTGCATATTAAATACCCGGATTCAGAATCGGAATCTGACAGTGCACTCGTTTTCTTGGGAGACGATTCTCTCTCGCAGGAAGCCGACCCAGAATTGTACCATCGACGCAACTTCTTCAATCCTATTGACGGAAATTGGCAAAAACGCATCGCACGAACTCACGGTCTTAAAATCAGACACGAGTTACCCGAAGTGCTGCGTCATATGCCTCTATATGAACCTTATGAAGTGATAGATGTGTTGGGAGATGGGAATTGTTATTATAGGGCTTTATCCTTAGTTATTACTGGTTTGGAAGATTCGTGGAGGGATATTAAACGGGGTCTCCTTGAATTTTTGGAATCTAACGAACACAAGCGACGTTTTCAAGCAATGTACCCTAAAGTTAATGAAGTCAAAGAGAGACTGACAAAAGCTGCTGAATACGCCACTGACGATGAGATTTTTCTTACCGCCGCCTGGTTAAAAACAACCATCATGTCTTATTCTAAATATGGTAAACTTTGGGCTTGGCAACTATTCCCCCCTACTGCGCTACTAGGAAAACACCTCGAAACCGAACGAAATTCCCTCTACATCTACAACATTAATAGTGATCACTTCATGGTAGTATTATCTGTTCGTGAACCGCCTCATGGAAGTTGGCCCACTGGTAAGGCACCGAAATTAAGTATACTCGAGCTAGTTACTAGTTCCTCTAATTCTTCCTCGCCTATTGAAAATACAGCCAAACAAAACGCTTTAAAAGCCCAACCCGATTTTGAACAAATATTTTCCAAAAGTCCGCTTTTCTCAGGACCCAACGCCATTTTCCGAAATCCGTTTCGAAGGTCTCAGCGCTCCAATGCGTCTTCGGACGAACAATACTCAGGTCCGTCTGAGAGATAGTCTTGGACGCTAAACATTGCTGTGATTTGTACCATAGTTTTGTAGTATAGTTATTCCAGTAGTTTAGTTTGTATAGTTAGGATAACTTGTGTCATAATATGTACATTGTCTGTAACAACCTTGTGTGGTGCCTTGCACCCTAAACTGACAAACGGGTAAGGAGTTGACCGCTAAACTTTGACGACTAATTTTGATTATGCATTCTCTCGTTGCTCTACTCAGTTAATCCATCCTTACTGATGTAGACTTAAAATTTCTCAGTCGTCGGTCAATCCCTCTGGGCCATGATGCCCACTAGAAGCTCCGGTTGCAGCTTCCGGGATTCACAGCTTCTGAACAAGTGCTGCACAGAAAACCCAAGGTTTACAACCTTAATAAAAACATGTTACGAAAGTGATAGTTAGAAATAACCAAAAAACAAATCGGCAGTCAAAAGAAACTGTCAAAAAATTGTTGTATGAACTGTTTGTTTGTTTGTTCTGTATAGTTTTCTAACTGTAAATAAGACTTCTATTTAACAAGATAACACAAAACTCTACTATAAAAAGTAATATAAAGTTTAGAAAACCCAAAAACATCTGACAACCTTTCAAACATTCTTTTTACTATTGTTATTGTGTAGTGTTCAAGTAATTTGCTTGTTAGCTGAGTAATATACCCGGATAGTGATTGATAATTCACTAGTTGTTCGCACTAACTAGATAAACAGGTGGGAAATGGATTATTGCTCGAAATATACCCGAACGAGACGTAACTAAGTATTACACAAATGGAGATATAGCCTGCCTGGATTAGGGCCTGGTATTTTAATTGTAACTGTTTGACCGATTTTGACTTCAGGTTTTGTTTCTGGGTTACCATGGCTCCCAGAGCCCCACCCGTTGCGCTCCCGTGCCAGACCGCGATCCTGCAGATGATACGCCGCCCGCGCCACTTACCTTATATTGCCCGCCTGAAATGCGAGGTCCGCATCGAGACTATGATAGTTTGCCTGAGGGACTAAAGATGTTGCGTGCAACTGTCGATGTTTTTACTGATCCAGAGAAGTATGATATGTTCGAGCCAAATAAGCGAATACATTTGACTAGTCCACAGGTTGCGCAAGTTGCTACACTGATTTGTACGGTTTGTTTCTGGAGATTCGGTTTAAGTTACTACGGAGTGCCAGTAACCATGTACCCAGTAAGTGATGAAGTTCGTAAGTCCCGTTTTCTCGCAAAACAATATTGTCATTCATCTGTGTCGTCGTATGGTGGTGGTATGTGTCGTTGTCCTAATATTAACTGTCAGTCTGTAAGTGTGATTCTGTTTCAACAACTGAGTGGTTGGCCCCTTGGCCTGGAGTTTAGGGCATTGTCTAATAATACTGATCGCGCGCTACGCGAGGTCGTTGTCCAACTGTCCGAATACTTACCGTCCGACCTTTATGATTTTCGCATGCGTATGGTAAGGGATAACGCAGATTATTACCCTAACATTTTAAGTTTTCCTGGGGTGCAGTGCGCTTACCGCTTACATTAAGTTCAGCCATCATTTCCTTATTTTAAATCAAAAGACTCAGTTCAGTTCTGATTTTTAGTTTTGTCCTGTCCCTTTACATTGTTGTATTTTGTACCATTTCTGCTCGCAATTCAAGTTACTTTACGGTGGTATACCTGTTTTAGAATCATGTCCCAGTCTGGCCTCAATAACTATTTCTACATCTGGATAGACCAGTATGATAACCAGTCCGACTTCAGCGATGTCTCGTCGGACGTAATCGAGCTTGATCCGGATGATGATGATGCGATGTCGGTGGACTCCGCCATCTGCACCTCTCCATCCCTGCCCCCGCAGCCTTCCCTTCCTGTGGCCCGCATCTTGCAGTGCCACTACAGTCCGCCGGTCACTGCCGCGGAGACTATGGATGCCCCCTCCAGAGGACCGGAGCGGGAGCGCACCACCTTGCCCCCCGAGCTGCGGAAATCCCATTACGGTGACTGGGTCCACACCGCACCCACCTCCACTGAAGTCTTTATTCCCCGGCGGCCCATCTCCATCCTGGGGCCGGAGGTAATTCCGATGAGCACAGTTCTTTGTTTGATGTGTCTTTGGAAATTTAAGTTCTCTTTTTATTGTGTTCCCTTTCAGTTTCTCCCCGCTCCCCTCACCCTTCAGTTTGAGAAATTCCCTGTTAAGGCACACACACACACACACACACACACACACACACACACACACACACACACACACACACACACACACACACACACACACACACACACACACACACACACACACACACACACACACACACACACACACACACACACACACACACACACACACACACACACACACACACACACACACACACACACACACACACACACACACACACACACACACACACACACACACACACACACACACACACACACACACACCTGCCAATTGCGGGTTGCCTAGTTTCGAAACAGTTACATAACTACGGTTCGGCGATAAACTTCTAGACAAACTTTTATGCGCATTCATCTGATGTTCGTAAATTATTAATGTTATATCTTATAGCAACTGCAATTATTTCGTTTTCTTACAACGAATGTGTCTAGTAACGATTGGATTAATCATTCGCCAGTTAACAACCAGTCAAAAAACTACTGTCAGGGCTTATTTTAACATCAAAGATAGATTTTCATGGTACATTCAGCATGAGCGAAACAACGGTGTAACGAGGGTTATTCCTCCATTGTTAAGCTTCCATATCTACTATTTTGTAGCTACAATATCAAACCTAACAAAACCTCGTAAGTATATATGCAATTACAGTTGTGGTATTATGTCAGAATTCCCTAAATTATTCACGAAAACGACAGATTTACGTTTAATTTAGTGCAAATATTACATTGTTCGTTTTCGTTTCATCCAAATATTTATAATATTAAAAATAACAGTTTTTTAATGAAAGAGTCGTTTATACAAACTAGGCTTCAAATTTCAGGGACATGCAATGGACTTGCTGTGTCTAGATCAAATATCTGTTCATGGTGTAGCGATAATCTACAACGCTCAAACCAAATGGAACAAGCTTGCCTGGTTACTAGTTTTTCTGCTATCACTAGTGTGCTGTATAGGTCAAATCGTCATGTTTAGTACGAGATATATCCAATACAATGTTCATGTTCAGTACAAGGTAAGCAGGATCTCAGGTTGATGCACCAATGTTTGGCAGCTTGTAATCTCGTAGTATCTTGGTCAGAATTCTAAACTAAGGCTGAGAAATCTATAAAATATCAAATATTTTTGTTGTTGAGGGATTAGTAACCAAGTATATATGTCGATAAAGCAGTCAGATGGAACTTATACTCAGATTAGTGCAAAGCACAGGGTATATAGCTCCAGGAGAAAATGCTGTGCTAAAGTGTCGACGCATGGATTAGTAACAAGAAATGCCAGAATGATGAATACTTTAGACTGAATTAGCTAGAGTATCATATCATTTAAACATTACTTGTCTGATTTAGCGATAATCTGACTGAACAAACTGGTCAAAGGTTAATTAGGGGTGTCACTTTGGTCAAAAGTCAATTGTCACGGATTTCGGTCATTTTCAGGCTAATATGCCCCCACATGTTCACAAATACTAGACAAAATATTAATGTTCGAAATAAAACTGTGACAGAGTTAATCACCTTCAAAGCTGAAAAACTTGAAAATTCCGGCGAGGAGCCCTGCAAGGTCAGACCGAACGGGACCGAGAACAGGGTTGACCATTACACCAAATGAAAGCCTTTACTAAGGTCATATCGAGAAGTCGCGGCTTAAGGCTAGCTGTCCAGGCGTTCAAAATGCATGGTTGAGTGAAGCACTGACCAAACTTTGAAGGACAGCCCAGTACAATTTCAACTAATGTTATCTTGCACAGACTGCATTTTAGACCCGTGGTTATATGAGAAAAGTTGCTCCTCGTTCCATTAGCTATCGATTGGCATCCAATTTGTCTATATTTGGAAAAATTTAAATTGGCTTTTTTACCTATAATATCAAAGGCGCCGTCACAGCAGCCATGCTCAATGTTAACGCAATTTGTTTTGCCACATTATGGGACAGACATGGATGTTTTATTATGCCAATTTTGGTGATTTTAACCACATAATGGGTAAGAAATTATCAAAGGAATGTGAAAATTTAAAAAAGGCCATTTTTACCAAAACTTGCTGTTTTTGTGGAAGCTTATTGAGCTTACTATAGGTGATAGAAACTTGCTACTACTTTCATAAGACGCGTTTTTTATGTGTATGTAGTGAGCAGCAGCTACATATTGGCAATTTCTGTAACTTGTCATGTTCAAGACAAGCAAAAGAGTACTGTAGGTCCTATTTTTCATGGTCCAAAAACGCCTGATTTTCCAAAATTCCGACTTTAAAAATTCACAAAAAATCTGTCACTCAACGGATTTGCACCAAAGTAGATAGCTGCACTCTACAATATGTTCTTAAAACATGTGTGCAAAATTGTAGCGCTGTATCTTTCATACAGCGAAAAATTTTTCTGCCACAAATTTTTTTACATAACATTTTCATTATCCTAGGTATGTTTAACACATGTTAAGGTCACCTTAGAAGGCTCTACAGAACGATAGAAGACGCACTTGTCTTGTTTTGAAGAACCATGGAGACTACAAAATTTGTGAAAATGAGCAAAATCGGAGATGGTCGAAAAATCGGCGAAAAAGGGATCCCCCCTTATATGATTAATTAGCGATTACTTCAGATATGAGAAACATATGCTAAACATATTTATCTAGTCAATCCACTTCACTATCCATATCTAATTAAGTCAATTTAGATTGCTTCATACAATTCTGTACCATTCCCTGCCGTTGCGGTGTGCAACATCAACCCAATCCGTAAAGAAGCTGTCAAAGATTTTCCAGACCTTGAATATATTGTACGTACTAAAGTTGTTGCTACGATGCTTTGTTGTTTCCCAGAAGTAGAAGAAGTAAACAGTAATTGTTTTGGCGGCTGCGCTTTGCTTGATGCGACAAGTTCGTGCTTGTGAAGTTTGCAGAAAGTATGTTGATAATGAAAATCAAGAAGTGTTTGTGCATTGGCTATTTGTACTTAAATAATTAATTTTCAATTGGCAGATGCAAGTCTGAACTTCCTGCTATTACTAATTTGGATTTCATAGTTAAAGTTTCTATAATAATCTTCAAAATTTGCTAACCGAATAAATTCGGAGATTTAAATTTAACAGCATAAATTAGATTTATTGCCCCAGGGGTTACCGATGTATCTTCCCTTCGACTGAAGACAATGAGCCCAAATCTTACGAAATGTCACAGACGGCATTCTTGGTGGGAGCTGCAGGAACTGGAATGGCTGAAAACTTTCCCAAGCGCACCTATGGTTGTATCCCCTCACAAACTCTATCTTACACTTTATTTAGCAAAGAATTAATGTTCAAAAATCATTTATCATTCATCATAGTTCATTTATCAAATTGTTCGCTAAATCTTTGCTTCACTATACGAACCTGTGCTATAAAATTTCCTGGGTTATGAATATGTCAGCAATAAATCTCCCTATACTTTTAGATGAAATCCTTCGAAAACGGAAGTTCAGAGAATTGGAATAATGAAACGGACAAGAGCGAAAATGCCCAAATTCCGTCTAGTAAGAATTGTTATTACATTCGATGCTTTTGTTTCAGTAGATGCAGTTGAGTATGTTTAGAAACGAAGGTAAAGGAAAGTTGCACCTGCTAAATTATACTTAAAGCTAGTTATTTAATTAATTTAAAAGAAAGCAAATTCTTCATATATAATCTCAGTTGTAGAGAGAACCAGGACAAAATAGCCAGATCACCGAAGCCCTGTACAGTGAGAATACCACAAAAACTGAAATTAGAAATAAAATAAGAAGTGCTGTATTATGTGAACCATCATTTTTATAAAATTGAGATGACATACTAGGTTAAACGAAGCTTTTACTTTTAAAAGACAGTCAAACTTTAAATATAATTTTAATTAATGGTTTATATAAATTTGTAGGTTACATTGAAACTGAGCAAAATAATAAACTAGTAAAACAAATGCACTGGTGCTGGAGTGGGGTAGGATGGGATTATTGTGATAAAGACAGATTGACACAATTGATCAAAGTCTTTCGGCCCTAATCCCTTAAAAAACCAGACTGTGCAGTCTTTCCCGTTTCATTCAAGTCAAGTTTCTGAATAGGGTTAACTAACTTTTAAGGTCACCCGCTAGTTTATTTGTCGAAAGCCTATTCCGTAAAGTTTTACCCTGTTTAGATCATTTGTAGTTTATATGAGAAGTGGTTATCAAACTTTTATTAATTGATTGAATCTGAGTTTGAGCTTGCAACCAGCCTGCCAAGAAACAAATTTTCTTTACTAAAGCCGAGTTGTTAAAGAAACGACGCATCCGTTATTAGCAAATATTGTATAATACACTATTATGTCTAAAATGCTTATCGTGTATGTCAATCGTGGAAGCATTAACGTACTTCTTATAATAGATTGTCCGAAAGGATGGTCCACGCTGAAGAGGGTCTGTTTCAAAATCTTGAATCTGACTACCACTTATGAAGATGCCAAAACGGAATGCAAACAAGAACACTCACTTGCAACCTTGCCGTTCTTTGAAGACTCCTCATATGGACAGCCGTTTCAAGACTTTGCGTAAATAAATGTCTATTCTGCTTTTGATATGGTTAAAACGAGATGCACTTGAGAGCCACGAGCTGTGTATTAATGTCGTCAGTTTCACGTTATATACTCAACCAAAGATAAACTTTTTTAGAGAAGCCAACAATCTCACTTCAGCATGGCTTGAACCCACAGACCTCAAGGCTGAAGGTAAGTCAACTTAGTTTATTGCATAAGCTGCAGCCAGAATAGGAGTGATTCTGTTCCATATGTTTCATCTCTCAGAATAGTTGATAGTATCAGTGATAGCAAGAGTACAGAAAATAAGAGTGTGGCAGCAGGCAAGCTTTCTGTTACCAGTGCAAAAACTATGCTCTGTTTGCTAACGGCCTACCTCCTCCCCAAATCGGACACCAGTGAACAAGTAAATTCGCCCGCTATGTACTAAGGTTCTAAAGTTCGAAAAACACGCAAATTACATTTGGTTGATTTGGGAGTCGATTTGGGGAATGGGTAAGCCGATAGTGAACATGGCATCCTTTTGGCTCTGGCAGTATAGAGTGTGGTGCGTGTCATAATAACTATAATAATAATAATAATAATAACATCAATAACTAATAGTGGTATTGAGACATCAATAGCTAATAGTGGTATTGAGACATCAATAGCAAATAGTGGTATTGAGACATCAATAGCTAATAGTGGTATTGAGACATCAATAGCTAATAGTGGTATTGAGACATCAATAGCTAATAGTGGTATTGAGACATCAATGCCACTATTAGCAAAGTCAACATCATCATCAACATCATCAAAAAAGTTTTCGAACGTTCCTCCGGCTTATAACTTTCGCTTTTTTAGAGGATTGGATCCTGTTTGACAACCCTTTCTGCAGCGCCCAACCCATGTTTTGGATGTGGGATCCGACGGAACCTAATAATTTTAATGGAGCTGAACATTGTGCAGAATACAAACATGAGTTCAGGACCATGTTTGATTCCTTTTGCTTAAAGCAAACAGTTGGTGTGGTATGTCAAATATCACTATTCAATGCTTGGATGGAGATGTGTGCAGGTATAGCCGCGAAGCTTTTTTAGAGCTACTTGAGTAGCATTGTAATACAACCTCGAAATAGATTAGTGCAGCAGACGATTGTAAGCAGGTTTTACTAGTACGTTTTTAACGTTTAAATTTTCAGGATCAACGACAACGACAGAGACTGCTGCTACTTCAACTTCACAGCTGCAAACAAAGGTACCGACCAAGTGAAACGTGAGAATATATTAAAATAGCAAGTACTCGAAATATGCAAATGCATAAATATTAGAATTGTCCAAAGCGCAATAAAACGTAAACGTATATTTAATATTCTATGAATGAGATTCTGAATTCAAGACTTAATATCTTTGCCTGGCAGCTTTTATGCTATTTCTTTATTTCTAACTGCTTCAAAACTTTGAGCAAAATGAGCTAGGAGAATTGTAATTCATATTTGTACGCAGTTGTGGATACAACACACTACTGCAATGTATCAGAAAAGCTTGTTCTGTTGTTTGTATAATTTTCGGAATTGTAAGTTATTGGTGATTTAGAATCCATATGGAAATGAACGTTCAGCTATAGCATCCACTTTAGCCAAGCTTGAACTCTACGCTTCCAGAATACCCAAAGAGCCAAGAAAAAAGTTAGGCTTCAGTCATGAAGAAACCGTTTCATACTGCCGATTTCAGGAAAATGGTAACTGCAGTAGGTATGCAGTTTTTGATTGTGACAATGTGTTGCCAGAATAAAATCTTGTCAGTTAAGTATTTGGACATTTAAGTATTTGGTTGTGCTGTTTCCAATATTTTTTCATAGACGTCTGGACGTCTTCAGGACGCAACCTTCCAAAATATTGAGTTTATCAATTTTCTTTAAGTCCACGATATATAAATATTACAGCACGTGGCAACTGCTTAAGAAGTCGAACGCAGTTCCTAAAACTAAACTAAATTTAAGACTTCACAGACTAAAAGTAGCCGCTAGTTTTTCAATAGATTCCTAGCTAAACCGATTGAGGATATATGGATCAAATAAAATTTGCTGTCTTTTCGTAGTTTGTTTGATTCAACCTTTTGGGATTTGGAATATGGCAATTGTTTTTCTTTCAATGGTAACCGCAACCGTGCAAGGTTTATTAAAAGAAGCTGGACCTGAACACGGTAAGCTGAAGTCAGAAGATGACTGGCAAAAAACTTGGGTAAAATAATGTTATTTCGAATGCACGTTGAAGACTTGATAAGACAAAGTTTCAACCGTATCTTTGTTAGCTTTTGCTGTCTAGATAATCTGATAACCTGCTACATTGAATTTACTTGTCAAGGCCTATCTTGACCCAATACGGACGCAATTCTTTAAAATTTACATTTTTACATATTTTTTATTCCTAAATTCCGCCTGAGTGAAAAGACAGAGCCGTTAATGGCATTTTTATTTACCAAAGAATTATATTTTAAAGAAATCTAGCATTTGATAAACAAAATCAATAACTGGACACTGCATCTTTATGCAGCACCTACAGAATGGGAATCCGTAAGCAATGTGTTCTTAGGTTAGTAGTAGCCTTCAATGATTCTTTGTTAATCGTACCTTACCGGTAAAAGCAAAAATGCAGCTTTTACCAGTTATTAAGAGTCGAAGCTAGAAGGTCGTGCCAATTATGTATGGCTGTGTTTATGTTTTGTATAAACGAAATAATCGCCAAGGGCATTCACAGTGTAAGGAGACAAAGATGTATGCAGGTTCATTGTAGGTTTGCAATTATACTTGCACCCAAACTCTAAGCATTATCTTTCGATAATGGAGTCAGCTGCACTTGTTGTCACCATTGGAGTCCCTGGAACACAATTATTTCCTGGTAACAGTGGATATAAAGTGGCAGCAGGACACGGTGCTACATTTCAGCTTAAATATGTAAGCTCAGCGGTTAAGAATCTCCGCTATAATCTTCTGAATCTTCTATCTCATGGAGCTCCTACTAAGCGCAACAAAGAATCACTATTTCTAGGCTTCCTGTCACTGTGACTATTAATTTCAAACATTCAGTTAACAGTAGCTACACGTTTACAGTTACATGAAAGCGATAACAATTTTTGCAGTTTGCACTGAGCAAATTTTAAGATTTTCCATTTATCGTTTAGGATTTAACTTACATAATGCAGTAAAAACCTAAGTCTAATAAACAAAAATTGTTTGCTTGTATGCAAGAGGGTGCTATGAATTTATCCACAATTCAGTAGAACGAGAGGTATCTTATTTAGACCTCCCGCTAGGACATCAAGTTTAGATATAGTCATACATAGTAGAGCAAAAACAAAAACAGGGTATGCAATATAGTATTAGCCTAGTTTAGCTACAAAACTACTATATCTGTGTAACTTTTTAGAGGAGAATTTATAAGCTTCGACATCCGTACGAAAACTGTGTAGACGCTCCAGGTGATAACTTTCTCTACAACGCTACTTACTCACAATTGGTATGTCTGGTGCTATTTATGCATTCTGGTTATAAACTAATGTAGCCGGAAACTGTAAACGGTATTTAGTTCAGTCAATATTTAATCGTTATAACTTTTAGGTTAGGCTGTAGATATACAATCTCAATTGCTTGTAATTGTAATTGGCCTTTACTGTATTTCTACAATTTGTTGGAAAATTATTAAAGCCTTAATAGCACAAACCAAATTATTATATTTGAAATTGGAGAGATTCCCATTTGGAATTTAAACAAGAAAATTTACAAATTGAGAAGGCTTTAAATGCTGTAAATAATTTCCCTTCGTATGGCTATATGACTCGATAATAAATTCTTAAGAATACATGCTGATATTGAATTTGCCATGCCAAAAACTAGAAAATAAACTTCGGGAAAACTTTTATGTCTGGTTGCAAAATCTCCAAATTCTCAAAATTACATTCTAAATATGAGAAATCAAATTCAACAAATTAGCGAAGTTTCTGTTCAGAAATATTTTTTAATCGACGACTTCAAATTTTCTATTTGGATACTATTAGCAACATTTGTGATGGGTCAAATTGATGCAACATTATGGGAATTATTTGCCGTGTCAAATGCACTTATATACACATATGCGCATATGTGTTTCAGTGCGCGCCCACGCTGTACATGTTTTAACACGATGCGCGCACACGCAGTACACTTTCCAATGGGTGCCCACGGTGTACACTTTCTAAATACACGGCCCGACCCAAGCCCGGCCCGAAGACTGAGGCCCGCTTTACGGCCGAGCCCAAAGCACGACCCGAGCGGTCCGAGGAGTCCGAGCGTCCCGAAGAGCCTGAAAGGCCCTATGCGGCCCGAGTACAGCCCGAGCTGCCCGAGTGTAGTCCGAGCGGCCCTTGTGGCCCAAATATAGAACCACAGCTGCGGAGAGGCCCACAAATGGCTTAAATCGCATCGTTTGTCTGAGCAGCTTTATTTACTTACGTATCGGAAAACCCAAAATGATCTTTCTTGGTTCGATTAGCTGTAACTTCAAGTGCTAGGTGTTGTTAAATGCTTTTCATTCCACACTTTTCAGCTAATGCTTTGAGCACTTATTTGTAACCACACATTGTAACCATGAAGCTTATGTATCTTGTAGATTGTAAGAGTTTTGGTTAAGTATTGAATCATCCAAATAAGGAATAAAAATAAATCACTTGCACAGCTTATATTTAGCAGATTTAAACACACAATTGACCACTGACTAAAAAGTGGGAAGTTGGCAATGAGTTACTTGTTTTGTTAGCTTCCTTTTACCAAACCAGGGCGTGTCGGCCGCCGCAGGTAGATTGACTAAATAGTTCTTTTTGAATTTTAAAAATGCTTGTTTGAAGACAATTGGCCATTAACTAATCCACTTTTTGCAGATAGAGAAAACCTGTATAAAGTTTAGCATTTCGCAACATGCTTGCTAAGTTGCATTTGTATAGTTGAATTATGTTCTAAACTTGTCTACACATATTTTGCTTCAAATGCATCGCTTCTGATATGTATGTTGTATGTTGAGCACCGAAGAAGACAACAGTGTGTGGACAAAGGATACCACAAGTCACAACAAAAAATCAATGGTTTTTAGCAATGACAAACTACTAGTTTATGTGCTTATATCAAACAATCAGCATGGCTTTAGGCCTAAAAGGTCTAGTGTTAGTCAACTACTTCAAACGATAAATGAATGGACTAAAGCTGTAGATGAAAGACTATTGGTGGATGTTTTATATTTAGACATTGCAAAAGCTTTTGACTCTGTATCTCATTCCAAACTACTTGTAAAACTTAAAAGCTATGGGATATCCGGTAAACTTTTTCAGTGGTTTGAAAATTATTTGCACGAAAGAACCCAGTTTGTTCAAATTAATCAATCCAAATCTACTGTTAGAACTGTTACTTCTGGCGTTCCGCAAGGAAGTATACTCGGTCCACGCTTGTTTACCATTATTATGAATGATATAGAAGAATGTTTAATCCAAATGTCTGCAAAAATTTATGCTGATGACACTAAGTTTTATGTAGCATATACTGATAATATTGTTTGTGATGCAATTCAAGCAGATATTAACAACATAAGCGCGTGGGCTATCAAAAACCAGTTAAAAATTGCTTTTCAAAAGTCGAGTATAGTCCATTTTGGTCATAATAATCCAAACCAGTCTTACTTCTTTGGAAATTTAGAAATTCCGGCGGCTACTGTTGTTAAAGATCTAGGACTGACAATATCTTGCTCCTTAAAGTCTTCCTGTCATTGTGTCGGTGTTGCTAAAGTTGGCTATCAAATGGTGAACTTATTATTCCGAAACTTTTGCTCAACCTCCGCAAAATTTTTAGTTAAATTGTTTAACGTATGTTCGGCCTAGGTTAGAGTATGCTAGTGTAGTATGGAACCCAAAGTACAAAGTTAAAAGTACAAAGATACTTTACAAGAAGAATTCCTGTATTTGGTCAATATGATTATGCAGAAAGATTAGCTCGCTTAAACCTGGAAACATTGGAGAGTAGAAGAGTACGCCGTGACCTGATTATGGTTTATAAGATACTGTATGGACTTATTGATTTGAACTGGGAAGAGTTTTTTTAGATTTTCTTATGTTGACGCGACTAGAGGTCACAGTCTGAAATTAACAAACACACACAGTCGTTTAGATATTAGAAAACATTTCTTTTGCGAAAGAGTAATAAAATTCTGGAACAGTTTGCCGGAAGAAGTAGTATTGTCCTTATCGCTAACGGAATTTAAACGCCGTCCCGCTTATATAAAGTTTTTAAAAGGTCAAGGGGGTCGGGTACTTGCAGTCGATGTTCGGCCCATCCTGAATCCCCACTAGCGTATAACATGACTGAAATAGTTTGGTTGTTATTGTATTGATACTGCTAATATGATATTAACCTTATTTGTCAGTATTGAGTATGTAGTAATGTTGCTGGTTAATATTAAATCGTATCGTATCGTACTCAAATTGCCGGGAAAGCCTGAGAGGCCCGAGCGGCCCTAGTGGCCCGAATGGCCCGAGCGGTCCGAGTCGGCCCGGGTTGAACAGAAAGCTCGGGCCGGGCCGGCATCGGGTCGGCCCGAGCCCGAGCCCGATGCTCGCTTCACGGCCCTGGCACAACCCTACTAAATAAGGACGATCCATTTGCGCGCGGAGTTTAGCTCGAGAACTGATATATAAAGTGACGTTAGTAACAATTTTATCTGCTCATTATATTCTCTTTCGGTGGAATTAGTAATGGTATAAATGACATGGTGACATTTAATAAAATAATGAATGAATCCCATCCCACAATATTAAGCATATATTAGGAAAATTTGACTAAACATCTCTCAACAGAGGAATCTTGTCCTTTTTGGGCACTACTTATTTATATTTTTTATGCTCCGTATGCCTACGTATTTTATGCTGGTAAATAACTGTAATCCATCGTGGTGATTGTAGTCGGTAAGGTTAGTTTATTAGTTAGGTAGGTATGATTTATTTAGTAGATTAGGCTCGATCGTACATATATCATCCATATCATCCATACAGTTAGCTTTAGAGTTAGCAATGCTTTAATCGCTACAGAAATTATCCCGCCGGATATAATTTATTCAGCATTCTACAGAATCGCATATTTCATTTCAATGGCAAATATCGCTTTTGGAACGGACAGTTGGCGAATGTCCAATTAGGCAGGAAACGATACAAATCCAAAGAGCAATGCGATTAGTTCAATTAAACTGATCACAGATATTCCAAGTAAAACTCCAAGAATTGATCCGAACCCACTTACCAACTGCGTTATCTAAGATTATATTTATTATATAGCAATTAAACGTCTCAAAGCTTAAATTTTCGGAAACGTTTAGCGTAATTAGCCGTGACAGTTGGAGCTTCACATTTAATGACATGAACGATGAATAAGCGAGTGTGTTCCCCTCTTTGCATGAAATTTAACGTTTTTGTCAAGGAACGATAATGTCAGCTAATGCTAGTCTGCGATCAGTAAATTTAGTACTTAAGACCAACAACTAAAAACATTTATTAATTTAGCCAAAACGGATATATTCTATATTTCATCGATTGTCCGGCCCATACAGCAGTTCTCACCCTACACCTTAGCCTCAACCTACCGTCACGACGTTTTCGGAGGAGGCCGTGGTCGTGAAGTTCCTCAAGGGTGTGGGAGGCATTACCCTTTGGTGTCATATTGGCTTCGTGAAATAAAAACAACTTAATTCATTCAACAGTTTTCACTATAGCTTATGACCACGCAAACAAGCATAGGATAGGCAGATAAAACTCTCATTGTATAATGGCAATCACTACGTACGTACAGAATAGCACAGTTTAGATTCCATGATTTCTGGCAGCGTTGACTGCATGTAAACCATAACTGAAACTCTTTCATTCCTAAAGCATTACAAAGCAGACATTTTAAGCACACATCCATTAATGAATTGACAAATAGTTACTAGGTTTGCTTAGCTGCATTAGACACAACACTTTGAAAATCATTACTAACGTGGTGCAACTGTTATCCAGGGGCCGATGTTATCAAGCATTTCAACCCTGGCTGAAATTGAGGTTGAGATTGGGTTGTAAGCTGTGACCCTGGCGTTATCAAAACCGGGTTGAATGAACCCTGATTGAAATAGAAAAGAAACTGGCCCCGTAAGGAAACTCAACCAAGTTGCCAGAAGGAGTCTAAAAATTTGGTCGACACCATCTGCGTCGGTGTTGCCACATCTGGCTACTAGCCAGAGGAGCAGCACACAGCAAGTCTTCAGTACCAGTAATGCCAAACTGGCAAAATAACCTATGCATCAAAGGTGAAACAACCTCCAAGTGCTGTTCAATAGTTGAGTCTAATACGGATGGAAAACGTCGACTGAATTCGAGCTGTCCTTCCGGTTACTGCCTAACCAGTAATAAATGAGACGTCATCCTTCGCGGCCCAACAAACCATTCACAACAAGAAAACAAAGGTGAAATGCTAAAGGCACGGCTTATGCATAAAGCTTTCGAAATCAGAACTATATACTTTCATTCCGTTGGTTCCTGCCGAGATCACTATGCATAAACTACCGCCTAGGACAATTCCAGGGATCCACACTGGAACTACATAGGACTTTCACGAAATCTTGCAAGAATTAAGAATAACACTAAGTTAAGTATATGTATTAACAGTACGTAATATCCTAAACTTGTCACATGGGCCATTTTCAAATTAGTTATTTGTGCACCGGGACTTAACACATAATTCTAAACATAGAGACTTAAGGGGAGCGGAGTGGTGGGTCACTTCTACGACGATTTTTGAAGCCTCTGTGATTTGGCTCAGTTTCACAGTTTGTGGTGTCTCCATGGCTCCACTAAACAGCAGAATCCATGACTAACGATTTTCGGCCAAAGTGATCCTCTTAATACAGAAGTTAACATTTATACCAGGAGTGGCAGTCCGTGAAATTATTGTCGCAGACATCATCCTGCAAATAGATGTTGCATTTTATTAATTTCAATTGAATCTGTTACTAGTTGATCGAACATAAGACTGGATCGATTGATCACTGTTAGCTAATGCTGCAGTTTTTGTTCTGCAAGTATTTTAGACTCCTAACTGCTTGCCAACACAAAACAGCCCGAACGCTTTCAAGATTATAACTATTGGTTCAAATGTAGGCAATACAGTTGTGTTGTTAATGTAAATGTAAACGCGAAAATATGAATTCTAAGAACAGGTAACCACAAAACTTACAGAAATATATTTCTGCAGCGACATGGAAGTCAGATATTCTTGAGCCCTAAAGTTATGTGAAGCAGTATACAATCTTAATTCCTGCTGGAGCAGAAATGATGAAAAACTGAATGGATATGTTTAGCTCTTAGTGAGTCAGTTCTACATCTAGAAGCCACATCTTCAACGAAGGGCTAGCTGAGGGTTGATTTTTTAGTGTGTAGACTATGCAAATTAGTGTTGCAAGTATTAAAGCAAGATAAATGGCTGCTTTCACGCAGTCTTGCAGTCTTCGGCTGTCAGCAATCAAAACTATTGCAATGTGTGAGCATCCGTGTAGCTTGGGACCTACACACAGGTTAGTTACATAGGTACTAGGTTATCCTTCCTCATTGCTTTCACTGAGCATCACAAGTTCGGTCCGATAGTAGTAAGCAATAAGCAATGCAATCCAGGCATAGGCCTGGGGCCAATGTTATCAACGTCTAAACCCAGGTTAACTCGCAAACCCGGGTTAACTTGACTATCTTTAACATATAAAGTTAACCCGGGTTAGCGACTTAACCCGGGTTTGGGCGTTGATAACATCGGCCCCTGGTCTCGCTCTTGCTTATTCGAAACACTTAGAAAATAACAGAAGTAATGAAAATGAGCACAGGAACAAGAAGTGATTGAAATTAACTACTGAAAACATTTGACTGCATAGTAATTTTGAGGAAATACGTTTACGTTTGTTGTACAACCAAGTGTTGTATTTTATTTGATTATGCTATGTTTGGTGTTTATATGATGTTGAAAATCACGTAATCCCAAAACTTTGGTACCGTTTGCGGTGCGTAGCAGTTGGAAATTGAAACAGGTAAGAATTTTCAAGTGACGTTGGAATATCAACTTGACGCTTCTAAATTTTGAATGGAGGTTGGAAACAAAGACAATTTTTACAGTTGTATAATCACAGGTTTACTACGGAATATTGCATAATTCGGTGCCATGCTTGTTAATGTTAGCATTCATAATGTTAGGTACCTAGTCAACCCTAATCCACATATTTTGAGCTCTCCTCAGTTAATCAACTCTTTTTCATGTCATCCCCACTTGGTCAACTGTTTTTCAGTCAGCTTTCTTAACAGCTTTGACTTTCATAAATAATTTTAGTGTATTAATTTAAACAGAAATATTATTTAAATCTGCAAGGTTTTGCTTAGAAAACATCAACTGAGTACAGAATTAAAAATTAAAATTTGTAAAAACAGTAAGAAATTTAACTTGAATTTCAAGTTAAATTAAAATTTAAATAAAGTGAAGCTGAAATTATGTTTTCAATTGGTGCTTCGTGATTGATCTTATGCGCGGCATAAAATTCATAGTTTAATTTAAATTGATTAGCAACATTAATTAATTTTAAGTTACAGCTAGTACTAGTAAGATTAGATAATATAAAAGTGTGGCACTAGACACACTCTATGTTATAAGAGCAAAAACTATGCTCTGCTCACTAACGACTGACTCCCCGCGAATTAAACCCATCATTTCAAAGAAATTTGAGCTCTATGTTAGTGTTCACAGCTCGAAGCAGGCGCAAAGTTCGCTAACACACTGCTTGCGTTTTCGAGCTTACACGTAAATATAGAGCGAGTGAGCGTACCCCGTTTTGACTAGGTGCTGATTTGCGGGGGTCACTAGGGTCTGATTTGGGGGGAGTAAGCAAGCAGAGCATAGGTTTTGCTCTGCTAACGTAGAGTGTGCCTAGTGGTACATACATTCTTATATTTGTACTCTTGGTAATAGTCAGCATAGAACAAATCCTCCTGAGAAAAACGGATTGAAACGGAAGTGAGTCGACCAATTGGGGGTGCCCTAAGGGTGTTGCTATTTGGGGACAAACTGAAAAAAGAATTGACTAATTGGGGACAACTGTAATCATATGGATTAGAATTGACTAAGTGCGGAGTTCACAAATTGGGGTAGACGACAAACTGGGGATATATCCAGTCAAATAAGTTCTAAATGGCCCTGGGACGGGACGTGAAATGTTACTCATCGTAGCTTTTTGACTTCATAATTCATGGCTCAATTAAGCTGTTTCGCTCTGTCAGTTCTTATAATTTTAATTTTTAATTGTAAAAATTCAATTAAAATCGTATACTCACAGACAAGCTTCCGGGCATGTCTTGACTGCAGAAAATGTTGACGCAGCAATGGTGTGCCTCCATAAGCATTCCACTGAAATAATAATCCAACCTTGCTGTATCAGATCCTAGTTTGTTGCGGTGGTTCTGGTGGCCTGTATTATTTGCAGATAGGATTTGGTTCATTTCTATGGCATAATAATAAGTGTGTGATTGTTCTTCTACACTCCGCAAGTAGTTTGACGGCTTTTGTCATTAGAATGCTGTTAAGCCTACATACGCTTACGCATTACGTATCATCATTCTGTCTTAATTGGTTTAGTCAGTGTAAACGTGTTACAGGTGTGAATATAGCAGTACGAATTGCAAGTAACATGTACAAATTCATGT
The DNA here is from genome assembly GCA_030248195.1 of Trissonchulus latispiculum. Classification (NCBI taxonomy): domain Eukaryota; kingdom Metazoa; phylum Nematoda; class Enoplea; order Enoplida; family Ironidae; genus Trissonchulus; species Trissonchulus latispiculum. Next base: position 33,378 of record JASAND010030722.1, read on the forward strand.
TTAAAGAAAAGGTAGCTAAACGCACAACGTTGTGCCTCTAGGCCTCTCCAGAACCCGATGTTATCAACGTCTAAACCCGGGTTAACTTACAAACCTGGGTTAACTTTGCTATCTTTAACACATAAAGTTAACCCGGGTTTAAGCGTTAATAACATCGGCCCCAGAAGGTGCATCAGATCAGATGCAAACACGTAATTAGCCGAAATCGATTGTAATCTTCTCATTGAATACTCACTTATTGTAGCAATTTTCTAACAAAAAACCATGATACCTGCTAGTTTTTATTTTACGCTCTTTCTAGACCACCTCTTGGTATATTTTGGAACAGCCTAAGTAAGTCTTAAGGACTGTCAAGCTAGCACGTGGTTATAATTCAATTCAACAAACAGATTCAATCCCAACTAGACTTTTATGCTTTTCCTTTTCAACTGCTAAGGCATAACCTCGCCACGGATACCCTATTATTGCAGCATTTGTCTGAAAAACTGTTTTCTTGATAATAACGAATAAAAAAACAACACATGCTTAAACTTTCCGCACGAAAATAGCTTTAGTGGCTGCCTTAATGAAACTATACATCATGAAAGATATTCATTGTTTATTTCCTCACTCATTGCTACCTGCTTACTTTGACCGTAGCTACTGCAGGCACGAACACCATTCGGAACTGGATATGCAGGGTGGCCACAACCACATTTCTTTATATATATGCGTTGCTCTTCCGATTTTTCGCAGGCCTAAGCAGAGGTTGAATTAATCATGTGAACTGCCACTTTCAATTTAATGGTTAAGAAGAATTAGTGGTCAAAAGTTTCTGCAGCAACGATGATCGAAGTTACTTCCCCAGTACAATAGCGGCTTCAGCCGCATCACAGTAATGAATTTTTTGTAATTTTATAGGCTCATTTCTGTATTTTAAAATGTTCATATTGGCAGGGATACATCGAGGTGAGTGCCTTGACTTGCTGGAACCGCGCGCTAATGCACTAAATTCTTCAAAATGAGTACCCTATCTCACGAATCTCGGTTACAAATCTTACGTTAACTACAAATCATAGATGTCGTGGATTGGCTTGCTTGTCATTAGGGTCATATATTGCCGAACAAATTGTCTCAGAAAACACTGATTCAAAATTATTACTACAGCCTACAAGAACCTGCAAGAAATGTTGCATGCCCAGCGTGATATTCTTAAGAATTTATTATCGAGTCGCATAGCCATACGAAGGAAATTATTTACAGCATTTAAAGCCTTCTCAATTTGTGCACTCTTTCTGTTTAAATTCCAAATGGAAACTTCTCCAATTTCAAATATAAGCATAATTTGGTTGTGCATTAAGGCTTTAATAATTTTCCAACAAATTGTAGAAATACAATAAAGGCCAATTACAATTACAAGCAATTGAGATTGTATATCTACAGCCTAACCTAAAAGTTATAACGATTAAAAATTGTCTGAACTTGTAAATACCGTTTACAGTTTCCGGCTACATTAGTTTATAACCAGAATGCATAAATAGCACCAGACATACCAATTGTGAATAGGTAGCGTTGTAGAGAAAGTTGTCACCTGGAGTGTCCACACAGTTTTCGTATGGATGTCGAAGCTTATAAATTCTTCTCTAAAAAGTTACACAGCAATTGTTTTGTAGCTAAACTAGGCTAATACTATATTGCATACTCTGTTTTTGTTTTTGTTCTACTATGTATGACTATTATCTAAAGTTGATGTCCTAGCGGGAGGTCTAAACAAGCTACCTCTCGTTCTACTGAATTGTGGATAAATTCATAGCACCCAACTGCATACAAGCAAACAATTTTTGTTTATTAGACTTAGGTTTTTACTGCATTATGTAAGTTAAATCCTAAACGATAAATGGAAAATCTTAAAATTTGCTCAGTGCAAACTGCAAAAATTGTTATCGCATTCATGTAACTGTAAACGTGTAGCTACTGTTAACTGAATGTTTGAAATTAATAGTCACAGTGACAGGAAGCCTAGAAATAGTGATTCTTTGTTGCGCTTAGTAGGAGCTCCATGAGATAGAAGATTCAGAAGATTATAGCGGAGATTCTTAACCGCTGAGCTTACATATTTAAGCTGAAATGTTGCACCGTGTCCTGCTGCCACTTTATATCCACTGTTACCAGGAAATAATTGTGTTCCAGGGACTCCAATGGTGACAACAAGTGCAGCTGACTCCATTATCGAAAGATAATGCTTAGAGTTTGGGTGCAAGTATAATTGCAAACCTACAATGAACCTGCATACATCTTTGTCTCCTTACACTGTGAATGCCCTTGGCGATTATTTCGTTTATACAAAACATAAGCACAGCCATACATAATTGGCACGACCTTCTAGCTTCGACTCTTAATAACTGGTAAAAGCTGCATTTTTGCTTTTACCGGTAAGGTACGATTAACAAAGAATCATTGAAGGCTACTACTAACCTAAGAACACATTGCTTACGGATTCCCATTCTGTAGGTGCTGTATAAAGATGCAGTGTCCAGTTATTGATTTTGTTTATCAAATGCTAGATTTCTTTAAAATATAATTCTTTGGTAAATAAAAATGCCATTAACGGCTCTGTCTTTTCACTCAGGCGGAATTTAGGAATAAAAATATGTAAAAATGTAAATTTTAAAGAATTGCGTCCGTATTGGGTCAAGATAGGCCTTGACAAGTAAATTCAATGTAGCAGGTTATCAGATTATCTAGACAGCAAAAGCTAACAAAGATACGGTTGAAACTTTGTCTTATCAAGTCTTCAACGTGCATTCGAAATAACATTATTTTACCCAAGTTTTTTGCCAGTCATCTTCTGACTTCAGCTTACCGTGTTCAGGTCCAGCTTCTTTAATAAACCTTGCACGGTTGCGGTTACCATTGAAAGAAAAACAATTGCCATATTCCAAATCCCAAAAGGTTGAATCAAACAAACTACGAAAAGACAGCAAATTTTATTTGATCCATATATCCTCAATCGGTTTAGCTAGGAATCTATTGAAAAACTAGCGGCTACTTTTAGTCTGTGAAGTCTTAAATTTAGTTTAGTTTTAGGAACTGCGTTCGACTTCTTAAGCAGTTGCCACGTGCTGTAATATTTATATATCGTGGACTTAAAGAAAATTGATAAACTCAATATTTTGGAAGGTTGCGTCCTGAAGACGTCCAGACGTCTATGAAAAAATATTGGAAACAGCACAACCAAATACTTAAATGTCCAAATACTTAACTGACAAGATTTTATTCTGGCAACACATTGTCACAATCAAAAACTGCATACCTACTGCAGTTGCCATTTTTCTGAAATCGGCAGTATGAAACGGTTTCTTCATGACTGAAGCCTAACTTTTTTCTTGGCTCTTTGGGTATTCTGGAAGCGTAGAGTTCAAGCTTGGCTAAAGTGGATGCTATAGCTGAACGTTCATTTCCATATGGATTCTAAATCACCAATAACTTACAATTCCGAAAATTATACAAACAACAGAACAAGCTTTTCTGATACATTGCAGTAGTGTGTTGTATCCACAACTGCGTACAAATATGAATTACAATTCTCCTAGCTCATTTTGCTCAAAGTTTTGAAGCAGTTAGAAATAAAGAAATAGCATAAAAGCTGCCAGGCAAAGATATTAAGTCTTGAATTCAGAATCTCATTCATAGAATATTAAATATACGTTTACGTTTTATTGCGCTTTGGACAATTCTAATATTTATGCATTTGCATATTTCGAGTACTTGCTATTTTAATATATTCTCACGTTTCACTTGGTCGGTACCTTTGTTTGCAGCTGTGAAGTTGAAGTAGCAGCAGTCTCTGTCGTTGTCGTTGATCCTGAAAATTTAAACGTTAAAAACGTACTAGTAAAACCTGCTTACAATCGTCTGCTGCACTAATCTATTTCGAGGTTGTATTACAATGCTACTCAAGTAGCTCTAAAAAAGCTTCGCGGCTATACCTGCACACATCTCCATCCAAGCATTGAATAGTGATATTTGACATACCACACCAACTGTTTGCTTTAAGCAAAAGGAATCAAACATGGTCCTGAACTCATGTTTGTATTCTGCACAATGTTCAGCTCCATTAAAATTATTAGGTTCCGTCGGATCCCACATCCAAAACATGGGTTGGGCGCTGCAGAAAGGGTTGTCAAACAGGATCCAATCCTCTAAAAAAGCGAAAGTTATAAGCCGGAGAAACGTTCGAAAAATTTTCTAACTTTTTTGATGATGTTGATGATTATGTTGACTTTGCTAATAGTGGCATTGATGTCTCAATACCACTATTAGCTATTGATGTCTCAATACCACTATTAGCTATTGATGTCTCAATACCACTATTAGCTATTGATGTCTCAATACCACTATTTGCTATTGATGTCTCAATACCACTATTAGCTATTGATGTCTCAATACCACTATTAGTTATTGATGTTGTTATTATTATTATTATAGTTATTATGACACGCACCACACTCTATACTGCCAGAGCCAAAAGGATGCCATGTTCACTATCGGCTTACCCATTCCCCAAATCGACTCCCAAATCAACCAAATGTAATTTGCGTGTTTTTCGAACTTTAGAACCTTAGTACATAGCGGGCGAATTTACTTGTTCACTGGTGTCCGATTTGGGGAGAAGGTAGGCCGTTAGCAAACAGAGCATAGTTTTTGCACTGGTAACAGAAAGCTTGCCTGCTGCCACACTCTTATTTTCTGTACTCTTGCTATCACTGATACTATCAACTATTCTGAGAGATGAAACATATGGAACAGAATCACTCCTATTCTGGCTGCAGCTTATGCAGTAAACTAAGTTGACTTACCTTCAGCCTTGAGGTCTGTGGGTTCAAGCCATGCTGAAGTGAGATTGTTGGCTTCTCTAAAAAAGTTTATCTTTGGTTGAGTATATAACGTGAAACTGACGACATTAATACACAGCTCGTGGCTCTCAAGTGCATCTCGTTTTAACCATATCAAAAGCAGAATAGACATTTATTTACGCAAAGTCTTGAAACGGCTGTCCATATGAGGAGTCTTCAAAGAACGGCAAGGTTGCAAGTGAGTGTTCTTGTTTGCATTCCGTTTTGGCATCTTCATAAGTGGTAGTCAGATTCAAGATTTTGAAACAGACCCTCTTCAGCGTGGACCATCCTTTCGGACAATCTATTATAAGAAGTACGTTAATGCTTCCACGATTGACATACACGATAAGCATTTTAGACATAATAGTGCATTATACAATATTTGCTAATAACGGATGCGTCGTTTCTTTAACAACTCAGCTTTAGTAAAGAAAATTTGTTTCTTGGCAGGCTGGTTGCAAGCTCAAACCCAGATTCAATCAATTAATAAAAGTTTGATAACCACTTCTCAAATAAACTACAAATGATCTAAACAGGGTAAAACTTCACGGAATAGGCTTTCGACAAATAAACTAGCGGGTGACCTTAAAAGTTAGTTAACCCTATTCAGATACTTGACTTGAATGAAACGGGAAAGACTGCACAGTCTGGTTTTTTAAGGGATTAGGGCCGAAAGACTTTGATCAATTGTTTCAATCTGTCTTTATCACAATAATCCCATCCTACCCCACTCCAGCACCAGTGCATTTGTTTTACTAGTTTATTATTTTGCTCAGTTTCAATGTAACCTACAAATTTATATAAAACACTAATTAAAATTATATTTAAAGTTTGACTGTCTTTTAAAAGTAAAAGCTTCGTTTAACCTAGTATGTCATCTCAATTTTATAAAAATGATGGTTCACATAATACAGCACTTCTTATTTTATTTCTAATTTCAGTTTTTGTGGTATTCTCACTGTACAGGGCTTCGGTGATCTGGCTATTTTGTCCTGGTTCTCTCTACAACTGATTATATATGAAGAATTTGCTTTCTTTTAAATTAATTAAATAACTAGCTTTAAGTATAATTTAGCAGGTGCAACTTTCCTTTACCTTCGTTTCTAAACATACTCAACTGCATCTACTGAAACAAAAGCATCGAATGTAATAACAATTCTTACTAGACGGAATTTGGGCATTTTCGCTCTTGTCCGTTTCATTATTCCAATTCTCTGAACTTCCGTTTTCGAAGGATTTCATCTAAAAGTATAGGGAGATTTATTGCTGACATATTCATAACCCAGGAAATTTTCTAGCACAGGTTCGTATAGTGAAGCAAAGATTTAGCGAACAATTTGATAAATGAACTATGATGAATGATAAATGATATTTGAACATTAATTCTTTGCTAAATAATGTGTAAGATAGAGTTTGTGAGGGGATACAACCATAGGTGCGCTTGGAGAAGTTTTCAGCCATTCCAGTTCCTGCAGCTCCCACCAAGAATCTGTCCGTGACGTTTGTTAGATTCGGGCTCATTGTCTTCAGTCGAGGGGAAGATACATGGGTAACCCCTGGGGCAATAAATCTAATTTATGCTGTTTAATTTCAATCTCTGAATTTATTCGGTTGGAAAATTTTGTAGATTATTATAGAAACATTAACTATGAAATCCAAATGAAGTTTAGCAGGAAGTTGAGGCTTGCAGCTACCAATTGAAAATTAATTTTTAATTGAAGTACCAATAACCAATGCACAAATAATTCTTGATTCTTTATTATCAACAAACTTTCTGCAAACTTCACAAGCACGAACTTGTCGCGTCGCGTCACAAGCACGGTAGAGCGTTGGCCTAGACAGCCAAAGGTTGTGGGTTCGATCCCCATCTCGGGCCCGAAATTTTCGGGTCGGAGGTGCTGTAGTGATAATCTTAGTTTCGTTTGTTCTTTCATTTGTCGCATCAAGCAAAGTGCAATCACCGAAACCATTACTGGGACTTAGTATGCAACGCGGACAGTTCTCACTTTAAACTGTCTGCATGTGTTGCACAAGTAGGCCACGCGGACAGTTACACACTAAGATGTAGACAGTGTGAATTTGCGGACAGTAATATGTATTTTTGAGTAAGTTTTAACTTTTCTATGCTAACTCAAGGATTCTTCTTACATTCTAACATTTTATGCTTCTTAAACTTACTGATCGTTGTGCTGTCAAAAAAGTTAACCGAGCAGTCGTTTAGTTTATATCGTTTAGTTTATATACTCGCAAGGGGTTGACAGTAAATAACACACCGCTTTACTGCAAGGCAGAAATAGAGCAGACTGAATAGTCAGGCAACTAACACAAAGTCTCAAAGACTAATTTGCATCTTACAACTTCAGAGTCAGACATACAGAAACCAGTTAGAATCAGTTACGCAATCTACGCGTCACAATATTGCAAACTTAACAAACTAACTGTTCAATTTTGGATTAGAATTTCTGTTTTGAGTATTTATAGTGAGAAAGTGGTCATAACATGGAGGATAGTGTGATAATTGACCCTAAGGAGCCAGAATTAAGCATTTTAAAAATCCGACAAAGACTCCGATTGTGATAGCCTTTTGTTCTAGAAAACCTGCACTTGATGAATAAGTCTTGTGCCAAGAACACTTTGGCGACAGTTTGATCATAGACTGGCGACACCTTTAATTCTGACAAACAATGCCATTAATGTTACAATTAGTCAAAACCTGTTATCTGACCTTACACAAAAGTCTTAGTGTAACTGTCCGCGTTGCATACTTGTACGCAGTATTAATATTAAAGCGTCCATTAACTGTCCACGCTCAGTAAGTGTGGACAGTTTAACGTAGTAACTGTGCGCGTAGCATACTAAGTCCCATTACTGTTTACTGCTTCTACTTCTGGGAAACAATAAAACATCGTCGCAACAACTTTAGTACGTACAATATATTCAAGCTCTGGAAAATCTTTGACAGCTTCTTTACGGATTGGGTTGATGTTGCACACCGCAACGGCAGGGAATGGTACAGAATTGAATGAAGCAATCTAAATTGACTTAATTAGATATGGATAGTGAAGTGGATTGACTAGATAATATTTGGCATCTGTTTCTCATTTCTGAAGTAATCGCTAATTAGTCATTTAAGGGGATCACTTTTTCGCCGATTTTTCAACGATCTCCGATTTTGCTCATTTTCACAAATTTTGTAGTCTCCACGGGTCCTCAAAACAAGACAAGCGCGTCTTCTATCGTTCTGTAGAGCCTTCCAAGGTGACCTTGACATGTGTTAAACATACCTTGGATAATGAAAATGTTATGTAAAAAAATTGCGGCAGAAAAATTTTTCGCTGTATGAAAGATACAGCGCTATAATTTTGTACATATGTTTTAAGTACATATTGTAGAGTGCAGCTATCTACGTGGGTGCAAATCCGTTGAGTGACAGATTTTTTGTGAATTTTTAAAGTTTAAATCAGGCGTTTTTGGACCATGAAAAACAGGACCTACAGTATCCTTTTGCTTGTCCTGAACGATTGACAAGTTACAGAAATTGCCAATATATAGCTGCTCACTGCATACACATAAAAACACGTTTTATGAAAGTAGCCGCAAGTTTCTATCACCTATAGTAGGCTCAATAAACTTCCACAAAAACAGCAACTTTTGGTAAAAATGGCCGTTTTTCATAATTTTCACATTCTTTTGATAATTTCTTACCCTTTATGTTGTTAAAATCACCAAACTTGGCATAATAAAACATCCATGTCTGTCCCATAATGTGGCAAAACAAATGCGTCAACATTGAGCATGGCTGCTATGACGGCGCCTTTCATTTTTTAGGTAAAAAAGCCAATTTAAATTTTTCCAAATATAGACAAATTGGATATCAATCGATAGCTAATGGAACGAGGAGCAAGTTTTCTCCTAGAACTGTCGGTTTAAAATGCAGTCTGTGCAAGATACAATTATTTAAAATTATGCTGGACTGTCCTTCAAAGTTTGGTCAGTGCTTCACTCAACCATGCATTGTGAACGCCAGGATAGCTAGCTTTGAGCCGCGTCTGCGCTTAAATATTACTTTTGTAAAGGCAATAATTTGGTGTATTGGTCAACCTTGTTCTCGGTCCGGTTCGGTCTCCACCTCACCTTGCAGGGAACATCACGGGAATTTTTAAGTTTTTCAACTTTGAACGTGAATAACTCTCTCACAGTTTGATTTCGAACACTAATATATGGCCTTGTTTTTGAGAACTTGTGGGGATATATCAGGATGGAAATGACCGAAATCCGTGACTATTTACTTTTGACCACATTGACCCCCTACTTAACCTTTGATCAGTTTGTTCAGTCAGCTTATCGCTAAATCAGACAAGTAATTTGTTTAAATTATATGATACTCTAGCTAATTCAGTCTAAAGTATTCATCATTCTGGCACTTCTTGTTACTAATGCATGCGTCGACACTTTCGCACAGCATTTTATCCTGGTGCAGTATACCCTTATGCTTTGCACTAATCTCAGTACAAGTTCCATCTGAATGCTTTATTGACATACTTGGGAACTAATCGCACAACAACAAAAATATTTGATATTTTACAGATTCCCCAGCCTTAGTTTAGAATCCTGACCAAGATACTACAAGATTACAAGCTGCCAAACAGTGGTGCATCAACCTGAGATGCTGCTTACCTTGTACTGAACATGAACTTTGTATTGGATATATCTCGTACTAAACATGACGATTTGACCTATACAGCACACTAGGGATAGCAGAAAAACTAGTAACCAGGCAAGCTTGCTCCATTTGGTTTGAGCGTTGTAAATTGTCGCTACACCATGAATAGATATTTGATCTAGACACAGCAAGTCCATTGCATGTCCCTGAAATTTGAAGCCCAGCTTTTATAAACGACTCTACCTTCAACAGAAATAACCCCTTAAAAGCAACATTAAATTCGTTAAAAACAGTTATTTTTAATATTAGAAAATATTTTGATGAAACGAAAACCAACAATGTAATATTTGCACTAAACGTTCCATTAAACGTAAATGTGACAAAAAGGCTGGTTGGAGGGTCGTTTTATTCTCCTTTCTCTCAAAGTTAATCACTGATCTATGAAGATCGAGGTCAAGCACTGGCTTTATACTTGCTATTCCCTATTTATTCGAAGGCATCCACAGGGGTCCTAGCTATTAATCAAACTAATAATAAATCCTAGTATTCAGTTCACCGTTACTTCTCTAAATTCTAATGATCTAAGTATCCAAACTTCTAACTCTCGCTCAGACGCAAGTAAAGCCAAAATTAAGGCTAATTAAATAAAGTTACTACTTTAATGTCACGGATATAATTAAAATTACCATACAATCACTATATTACAAATAGTATTACTCAGGTACAGTGATGGGACACAAGATACAAATCAAAACAGTTACTAGAACAAACATGTACAAACAATGTTAAGGTAAACCCAACTAATTCTCTATTATAGAGCTCTACTGCGTCAGATCCTCAACTTTTAGTCACTCATTGAAACCTCAGACAAGACATCAAACAATTCCCTGCAGATATTTGATTCTGGTTAAACTCAAACTTCAAGCTACCTTTCTGATCCTGAATCCAAGTATCAAGTGTGTGCTCCTGTGACTGGTCCTCCGATGGTAGGCAAAAAGGGAAAATCACAGTAAAATCGAAATCAGAAATAGTGATAGCGGTTAATATAGAGAAAAAAACAGTCGAGTCGTGGCTAGCCTCCAAACACTAAGTCAGTAGACGCAGGTCAATAAAAAGACCGTTTACTTACACAATCCCAATGATGAGAGACCGTTATCTCCCTTCCTGGGCCCTCGGTCGAAACACACAAGCCTCACAGCTTCAAACAAGTGAGAAATCACAACCGATTTGTAGGACAGCTCAACCACGACTGATTTGAAATTTTGGGAAATTTTTGAGTTTGGGGAAGACCTGTCAATCATGTGTGAGTGACTTGCAGAGGCGGGGCTTGCGGCTCCCTTTCGTGTAGCGCGTTTCATGCATGTGTAAATCGTCATACTGTAGCGGGGCTAGTAGTTTAACCTACGTACTAACACCGTTACCACGCCCAGACGTAGCGGACGCGGAGGCCGTGGCACAGATGGATAACAGACCGACTACAGGAGACGGTCGGGACAGCCTCGCCAGACAATATGCGCAGTAAATAGTCCGATCCTAAGGGCGAGATGACTCGCACGCTCACTCACTTAAGATGTAACTACCTACCTAGCAGGAGCTCAGTGAAACTCAACCTAACTAAATACACTTTAATAAAGAATAGAACAACAAGTATTATTAATTATAACAGTAACAACAACAATATAAAATACTGGGATGATCCCTCAGTCACACAAACAAACAAACACTAAACACTAACTTACAGTTACTGGAGCTGACTGGGGTCAGCCAACGTACCAAGCTCTGGGGAGAGCTGAGGGAGAGACACAATAATATATACACAGTAAATAGGGAGAAATGGTATAGCAAACGCGACTGTACACAAAGGCAGAATTAGCAAGAATGAATAGGGGAGCGAGTGTATGGGTTGGACCCTCCCACGAGCGCCCCCTAGTGAGAATTTCCCCCAAATCACGTAGCTCCCAAAGTCACGAGGGGGGGAACCCACCCAATCCTACGCATACACGTTGGGGGAGCTACGTGACTTGCAAACGTGTCCCAGCCCACTTGATGATGTTATAGTAAGCCAAGCGGGTAGCTAGCCTAGCTACAACCGCCAGCAACGGAAAGGTTGACCATGCCAACCTTGATCCGTTACAATACGTCACTTATCTGTGACGTATGAACCCAGCTCAAGGGGTGAAGGAGGCTCCCCAAATTCCCAAATTTGTACGCATTAACCCCACTTAGTTTCCTGGGGAGATAAGCCCCCAATTTTGGATCTTTTTCGTAAATAAACCCAGAAATTTCTAAGTGGACTTTCTCTTCAGAAATCTTCTCCCAAAAGTAGAAATCGAATCAAACACAGTTCAGCGCACAACTTCAAACATTTACCGAAGACTGGAGACGACATCTTACGATCAAATCAAATATTTCACAAAACCATACATATTAAACTTAAGGAACCATACACGGTTAGCTAATCAAGTTCCAAACAGTCATCAAAACTAAAAACTAGTGAACATTACAATCACACGAATTAAGTAATCAACTTTTTTAGCTTGTCAATTTAGTGCCTCCGTCAGAATACAAAAATTGCATAATCAACTGAATACTACAAAAATTGTAAAATCAACTACCAATTCAATTATCAAGAATTAATTCAATCACGTTCTAACATTCTATTTCTTCTATCCTCCACATAAATCTGTCGTTTTCGTGAATAATTTAGGGAATTCTCACTTAATACCACAACTGTAATTACAGATATACTTACCAGGTTTTGTTAGGTTGATATTGTAGCTGCAGAATAGTAGATATGGAAGCTTAACAATGGAGGAATAATTTCGTTACACCGATGATTCGCTAATGCTGAATGAACCAAGGGAAATAGATTTTTGATGTTAAAATAAGCCCTGACAGTAGTTTTTTGACTGGTTGTTAACTGGTGAATGATTAATCCCATCGTTACTAGACACATTCGTTGTAAGAACACGAAATAATTGCAGTTGCGATAAGGCATAGCATTAATAATTTACGAACATCAGATGAATGTGCATAAAAGTTTGTCTAGAAGTTTATCGCCGAACCGTAGTTAACTGTTTCGAAACTAGGCAACCCGCAATTGTCAGGTATGTGTGTATGCGTGTTTGTGAGTGAGTGTGTGTGTGTGTGTGTGTGTGTGTGTGTGTGTGTGTGTGTGTGTGTGTGTGTGTGTGTGTGTGTGTGTGTGTGTGTGTGTGTGTGTGTGTGTGTGTGTGTGTGTGTGTGTGTGTGTGTGTGTGTGTGTGTGTGTGTGTGTGTGTGTGTATGTGTGTGTGTGTGTTTGTGAGTGAGTGTGTGTGTGTATGTGTGTTTGTGTGTGCGTGTGTGTGTGTGTGTGTGTTTGTGTCTGTGCCTGTGCCTGTGTGTGTGTTTGTGTTTGTGCGTGTGTGCGTGTGTGCGTGTGTGGGGGTGGGGGTCTGCTAAAGATAGACAAGTCAAATACTGATTTTTTAAATAAATTAAATAAATGTAATAAATTGACTAAGATTAAACTCAGACTTCGGGGATCGGATAATGCTTCAAGATTGCTGATTATACAGAAGGCCTGCGCGCTCGCTGAGATTACGCTGCCAAGTTAGATTCTGGATTACTGAAAGGTGGTGTGCAAAAATTAACAATCCCGATGCCCAACCTGGGTGGGGTCACTTAGGTATGATTTCGTTTAGGAAGGGAAGCTAAGAAAAGTGAGCGGTTTCGACACTCACTGTATCTGCTCACTTAATCAAGACACTATGCCCGCTGACTCAGATTTCACATTCAGGGTCACCTTCGATGGAGCATCTGTTTCATCTTTAGCAGATAAGCAGCTCATGTTAATTACTGAGGGGTGATCCTTCGCTCTTACTTAGCACACTGAGGATGCTAAAGGGAAGCAGCACGGGATACACAAGGATGAGTTTCCAAGAAAATATTAATAGAATTCAACGCAGGACCTTGTCTAACTGATGAAACTGACTTTGTTTCTTCTGATAATAAACAAACTGGCTTAAGGTTATTGGTTTCATTTCGTGCATTTTTCACTCTCACGGCTTCAGTCATTTACGAAACTTGCTAAAACTTACACAATAGCTAATTTTCGTGCTCTTTAACAATCTGGTACTGGTCTCGTATTTTGACCTGAAAAGTTATATATATGTTAAATATGAGCAACGAGCAACCCAGAAAGGTTGAAATCAGCGTAATAATCTACTCTCAACGTCCGGGGATGTGGCGCGAGTGGTAGAGCGGTCTACTCTTAAACCAAAGCTCAGCGGTTCGATCCCCTTGACACTTTTCTCCACATCTTTCAGATCCTGATTTCAACCTTTCACATTTGGCGACCGTGCCGTGTCCTTACCGCTCTGAGGAGATGAAGTCGTTTAACATGCCTGGGAATGGTGGAATTGCAGGTCCTTGAGATATAGTTGGTTTAGTTATGGTGGTCCTCGTGGTGCTAAGGGTTATAGTTTATATGGTTGATATGGTTCTTGTGTGTGATGTAAACGCTCCCGGCTTTGAAGAAGAAAGAAGTATAATATGGCGTCGGGTTAGGAGGCAGCCGGGGAGCCGCCCTTAGACCACATGGTACTTGGATTTGAGGATCCGACCTGCAATTCCTGGAAATTCCAGGCCGAATTTCAAATTAGCAAGGGGAGTATGGTAAATATCAGCAACCCAGAAAGGTTGAAATCAGCGTAATAATCTACTCTCAACGTCCGGGGATGTGGCACAAGTGGTAGCGCGTTCTACTCTTAAAAGCTTGGCGGTTCGATCCCGCCCCGGACACTTTTCTTCACTTCTTTCAGATCCTGATTTCAACCTTTCACATATAAATTTAGGAATTGTCTCAAAATTGGAAGAGTGGAAATGTGCATTTTGAGCTCGCATACACGATTTGCAAAACACATTCGATTTAGATATACGTATTTTAATATTTTTGCAAGCAACAACAGTCTAAAAACATTTGCAACATTACTGTCTTAAGTGAAAGACAAAACCTAAGCAAGACCTCAAAAAAACTTAATGCTTACAGTGCTGCTCAGCTGTAACAGTTATGAATACAGAGCAGCACTCTTAGAAAAAGCAGACAAGCGTGCAATTTTTTGACTTGAAAAAACCGCATTATGATACTTGTTAAATCGCATCTTGCTTCAAGAAATGTACGTTTGATAAAAAACGCATTATGCTATATTAATTTTGAGACAGTTCCTTAGGCGAAAAGATAGGAAAGTATTGGTTTTTAACATTATTTTTCAGTAGACAGTAGGGACACCGGATTGATTGTTATGGCTGGAAAGAGAGACAAATGAACATTCCTGCTTTACAAACATTGTTTTATCTTTCGTGCTGAAGTCAGATTACGCCAAAAACTATTTTGGGTACACTTTAACAAGGCGGGAGTATGGGGGTTTGGAACAGTGCCAAGGATGACAAGTAAAACTAAAAATTAACGCAAAGTTAATCTTAGACAGGTGAGTAGCTTACTGCTTTGCTTCGTTGCACTAGCTTAATGTAAACACTTTATTACAGGAAAAACTACATACTATTCAGGTAGTCATTTCGATTGTCATGTTACGCAATTGTTGCCCTGACAATTTTTTAGTTTTCGCACCAATTTTCTAAATTCAGTTTTGGCTAGTGGATCAAGCTTTCGTGCAGCGTTGCGTTCCTGTAGCGGATCGGTATTTAGGTCATAGAATTCCACAAAGTTTTCGCTGTCTTCAAATTCGCAGTAGATGGAATTTTCTGTCGATGTTATGGTTCTGACGCAAGCATAGGTGCTATTGAAAGCATCAAAACAGACACAGTCGTATTCTGGATAACAATAAATTTCACCAGTAGTATGGGGACAGCCGATACTGTCCTCCCACTGACCGAAACCGAAATATTCTACCAGAAACTTCGATCTAGGCCAACCAGAACCCGAATTCGACGATGTGATCAGTCGGCGAAACGAAATACCGTCCATTCGTTTTGGTGTTGGCAGTCCGGCAAGGTCTAGAATGGTCGGACCTAAGTCAATATTCAGTACAATATCTTCTGACTTTTGTCTAGGTACACCGGGACCGCGAACAACCAGTGGTACTCTGATATCAAATTCGTACATGGTTCGTTTATCCACAGGCATTCCGAACTGTCCCAAATGAAACCCATTATCCGCAGTATATATCAGATAGGTTTCATCCAGAATTCCTTTCTGTGATAGATCACTGATTACCGAATAGATCAAATCATCAACGGATAAGAGGGTTTGCCAACGATTTCGAAAGTGAAGATCCAAAAGTCTAATCACCTCTGGTGGGAGTCCATCCCTGGGAGTTTGCCGGATAAGCCAATGCTTATCGTCCTGGTGATGGTTAAATACACTGTTTCTGGGTGCCTGTTTGTCCATGAATGTGGAGTTATATTTTGGCAGTGGGGTAAAAGGAGTGTGCGGTGCCGTTGGGCACAGCATCATAAAGAAGGGGTTTGGATCGCCTAAATCATAATACTCAGATAATCAGCCAGTTAAAATCTTTGACGTTTAAGCGTTAAAAGCTAAAAGTCTGACACAAATTTTAGTTAGTTAAAGCTCTGGTTTAGCCACTGATTAGACACTGTGTCCTGTTTTTATCTACATTGTGTAAATTACATGTTTAAAATATTCTTGCAAACTTTAGCAAGTTAATACGTTTTTAAAGACAAGACATGACTGCAAGTAGTGTACTTGAAGACCATATTTTCGCAAACTTCACAGGTTCAGCTAGCCTCAGGTCCTATGTTGAATGGTTGACTTAAGATTTGCTTGAAATAGCATAACCTAATGTGTTAGTTGTATGATCATGACACTTCTGGTACAACGGTACTGAAAAAACTACATCCGTAAGTCGTCGTTTTCAATATGCAGTATTAAATACTATTTTTGATGTTATTGAAAGATGGAATGATTAGACATTTGCTAGAATAAAGCACCTTTATTAACTGTTTTCAGAAACTCCAGTGCTCGTTGTTCAATGACGGAAGTGAGATAGTCCTCCTCCGCATTTCCGTGCTGGACTCTTGTCCCATTGACGGACATGGGATAGTCGTAGTAGTAGTTGTATCCGATCAGTCCATTCCACCAATCCCAGCCGGGTGGGACATGACTGGCACCACCGACTTCCGGATATCCGTACATGTTCAGATATTTTCCGGCATAAAAGGTCCGATAGCCAGAATCATGTAGTAATCTAGGGAAAGTGAACGGTTCTTCGTGTTGGACCCAGTAATCGTTGGCACAGTTACCTGAAAGAAACAGCGTATTAACGCTTGGCTGAATTAAAATTTGTTTGAATTTAAATTTTTGAATTTCAATTTGAATTAAAAATGTTTTAGGTTCAAGAATTGATACAGTGAAGACCACACCTACACTGTAAAGCTAGCAAGCATTGTCTAGAGTATCTCAAACTACTGAATAGTTTCGTCGATGTCATGCCATAAGCCGCCAATACCTTGTCAAATTGTACTACAAGCTAATCGCTTTGTGATGTTGAATACCTTCAACACTGTTATTTTTAGCTCCGTTATTATGAACATATCGACCGCTCAGAATAGAAGAGCGACTTGGGCAACAGACTGAGGTTGTGACAAACATATTGTTAAACTGGGTTCCCTCTCCAATCAGCTGCTTTTGAAGAGTTCCCATGGCCTCCAGGCTTCCCATGACCACATCTTGATCGTCGGTTAAAATTAGGATTATGTTGGGTCTCTTTCCCACAACAGTGACAGCCAAACATAGCAACTGTAGAAATAAATTGAGCATATTTGTATAAAATCTATCTGAAATGTGAAATAAAATCAACTGAAAACGCATTCACATGTTTTTAAACAACAGAGTACAGACATTTGGTAAAATCAGTGTAACGTTTCAGTTGATGTAGATTATACGAAGCTAAGCGTAACAGTATTTAAATTCTTTTAATTTAAATGCAACACACTTAAAATATAGCACATAATTTAAAATTTTAGTTTATGACCAACAGAATAGCTTTTTAATGATGGCGGGCAAGTAGTGTTGGGCACTATTTTTTACAATTAATTTAATGCCAAGAATACGATCATATTTTAAGCAGTTTTAATTATACTTCCAATTTCGTATCATACAATCTAGTACCCACTGTATATGAAGAATGGAATCCCTCATTTATGGAATAGCGTTCCTATGGAATCATATGACCATACCAGGATATGGTATTCCGTATTCTCTGTGGAAACCAACATCCTGGCTGACGATGGAGTTAGCTGATTAATTTCAGTTCCATGGCTAACTGATAATTTCTTATTACATCAAGAAAATAAGCTAAACGCCCATCGGTCTCTCCTGTTCGGACTAAGGCTTCGGCCTTTAGTGAGTGCAACCAGGCCTTTGTCATTATTTCTTTGTGACAATTTATTATTAGATTTTTGGTGTGGAAGTTTAGTGCGCTGGACGAGACTTATAGCTGAAAGAATTTCCTTTAAGGAGTGAGGAGTATTAAGTGAGCACCTAAGCTGAACTTAGGAGCGCTCCTAGGCTTAGGAGAATCTTTTGCAACGCGGCCCAGGCTTGTAGCGCTACAGCCCAAATGTAGGTGGAGCAAGGAAACCGAGGACAAACCCAAGAAGGGAGACGGCGCACCGATTACCATTAATAAAGGACATATAAGTCCAAGTCTAAGTTTTACTATTTATCAAGATAAAAAGTAAAGAGAACCACTGCCCGACAGCTCCTGTTGCAGAAATGCTACCACTAAACCACAGGGCCGTCATCTGGACTTTCATATCAGGCTTTATCCATCTTTCGGTAGCCTTCTTCCCTGTCGAATGCAATTTAGTTTTGCAAATAGTTGTTGATAATAAAACATTCAAGCGTTTAAAATTTATATATTTTATAAAACCATTATTTTCTTAATTGTTAGCCAAAACTCTTAGTTCGCTGAATTAAAATATCCTTTCATAGATTGCAATATTTTACACAAAACAAGGTCAATACAAGATTAAAGCTCAATGCCAAGTAAAGCTGAAATGTTTATTGCGCAGAAGTAAAGTCAATAGTAATTACCTACAATTCCATTATTATCATAAAAGACTTTATCACATTACATTAAAATTGATTCTATATAAACGAAGATAGGTTTGTAATATTATTGTGCAAGCTCAAGCCGTTTAATGGGCCAAACGATGCGAGTTGCAAAGCTTCTCTTTGAGGAAACTTTCGACTGCGAGTGCACAAAAGCCATTGAAAAACTGTACGGGACTACAGTACACAATTACTTCCCTGACAGTGCTTCAGTTTGTATACCAATTTGCTCAACTCTTTGCGCTTAGTAGGCTCTAACTTAGCCGCTGCATTCTTCATTTGATAGGGGTCCTTGTCAAGATTATAGTATTCTACGAAATGTTCGGTGTCCTGAAATTCGCAGTAGACCGAATTTTCTTCCGAATTTAGACTTCGAACGCAGGAATAAGTGTTATTGAAGGCATCCAAACAAACACAATCGTATCGGCGAGAACAGGAATCTTCTCCCTTCGTATTTGGGCAGCCGGGACTATCATTTAGGTCCCCGAACCCCCAATATTCCACCAAAAATTTGGTTCTGGGCCACGGCTTTGCAGTTTCGTTTGACGGATTTCTCGTCAAATCCGCAAACGACAGACCGTCCATTCGTTTCGGTTTCGAGATTCCGGCAAGGTCCAAAATCGTTGGACCCAAGTCAAGATTCAAGACCGGTTCGGACCGGTTTTGAATCGGGATTTGCGGTCCTCGAACGATCAACGGAACCCGAATATCGAATTCGTACATCATCCGTTTATCCATTGGCAGCGAAAACTGACCCAAATGATAGCCATTATCTGACGTATAAATCAAATAGGTTTCATCCAGAACTCCCTTTTGGTTCAATTTTTCCAGGACCGCTTGGATCAGATCGTCTACGGAAAGCAGAGCACGCCAGCGGTCTCGGAAAAATTGATCCAAAAGTGGGATAACATCCTCGGATAATCCGTGGATTGGGGTTTGCCTCAGGAGCCAGTGCTTATCACCGGCGTGATGATTGAAGTTGATCTTCTTTGGCACTTTCCGGTCTGAATAACTGGTGTTGTATTTTGGTAGGTATGTAAATGGGCCGTGGGGTGCGGTCGGGCAAAGCATCATGAAAAAGGGCTTGTCCATGCCTGGAACCAAAAACATTTTAGTGTCATAGAACAATCTTTGGAGCTATATTTCGACATTTCAGCTCAGCTGACGCAAACTCAAACGTTGAAATTAAACCTGTATTAAGCCTGAAGTAGCCTTTTAACGACACATGTCATTCTCGAAAGCGCTTTAAATGCATATTAAGACACATTTACTCCGAAAGACATTATTGGTAAAAGCTTGCCCATAATTTCACAGCTGTTTATTGCTAATGGTAGCGAGGTATATATTTTAAATTTTTTATATTCCAAGTAGAGTTTGATTTGATTTTTCGCAATATTAATACAGGCTTAGCTTAGTGTTAATTCCTACTTATTCAGTGTTTTGCCGACTCACGTGCAACGTCCAGAAAATCCATTGCATGTTTCTGTATCACATTGGTAAGATAATCCTTAATCTCGTTTCCGTGATAAATCCGGGTCCCATTTACGGACATCGGATAGTTGTAGTAGTAAGAGGGCCCGATTAGACCATTCCACCAATCCCACCCTGGTGGGATATGCTGGGGTCCACCGGCTTTCGGGAATCCGTACTGATTCAGATATTTTCCGGCATAGAAAGTTTGGTAGCCGGCGTCGTGCAGGAGCAGGGGGAAAGCCAACGGCTCTTCGTGGGTCATCCAGTAGTCGTTGGCGCAGTTGCCTAAAATAATCAAAAAATTGAATTAAAAAGTTAAATCGTTTTGGAAATCGTTGATTAGTTTCATTAATTAATCAAGATAGCTATGTAGTTTTTCTTTAGGAACGACCCACCGCAATTGGTACTACACCGGTTAAGAGGCTGCTTAGAATTACATTGTATTTATTTGTACAATAACAGACAGTTCGACGTAAGACAAAAAAGAAATCAGCCCTTCACTTTCTTATGCTGCTTTCCTGGATCTCTCATACGAATCGAAAACTAAAAGGCCGCAAAATCGAAACGTTTTATATTTGAATTCGTCATGGTCGAAAACATACCCATACCCAGGGTTTTTTTTTGCGTCCAGATGTGCGTCTGGACGCAAAGTTTCTTATCCGGACGCAATGAAATTTTAACGGGACGCAAGCTAGACGCAACATTATTTCGGGAGAAAATTCACTTTTGTAAGAGTAAAAACTTTAAATGTTTCCAGTACCAATTTTTCCGTTTTTTCCAAAAATTTCTTCGGGTCCTGGGGGCTCTGCCCCCAGACCCCCGGTGTTTCCCACTTTGTCATGGAATGCCAAGGTGCAAGGTCATGCCTCAATGTTACTCAATGTTATTTATTAAGTTGTTGCCCACCTGCATCCATATCAGATCTTTTCGAACTCATAAATTTCACTTCAATAAATATATAGATCTTACTTGATGCATAATATATGCAAATAATTATATTTATTTAATTATATATATGTCCTTGG
>JASAND010030723.1:0-32682 GCA_030248195.1 Trissonchulus latispiculum
TCCTACTTAGGCGTGACAATTGAGGGATACTGCAATAGGAGCCAAAGATGAATGTTACAAACCACAATTTTTAAATTTATTATGCTGTTGTGGCTATAGAATAGCGTAAAAAGTGCAAACATGTTGAAACGTTGTGAATATCTTACCCATTATGCCAACTCTTAGTTACAAGCCACTCTTAGAGCACACTACTATCCTACACCGAAGAAAGCAAACCCTTTCGCTAAGTTTCCTATTGGTACAATGTAACGCGACAGGAACTCGCTAAACCAACGAACAATAAATTAGCAACAATCAAACAACATCAACAAACAAGAACAATAAGAATAAAAAATTCAAATCTATGAACAAGAAATAAATGCAACACACGAAATAAATACAATACAACAAATAACTAAGATTTGTTCCTAAGGACAGAAGGGATAGGAGGACATGGAGGGTTTGGAAGGAAGGAGAGGGAGATGGAGGAAGTGTACACCAAGCCAGCTTCACGCAGTGCAGCATTATGCCTAAAATGAAAATATTCCGATGACTGAGTCAGTTTACGCCGACATGAGATCCAGAAAATTCAGAATTAAATAAGAATAATTATTTCTGAAGCCAGATTTTGAATTAGTACAGCAAGTAAAAGTGTGAAAAACAAGAACTTTGCAGAGCCAGTTACAAGCGTAATACCATAATTTTTTGTGATCATTTACGCCCATTATTCGATGCCTAATAAATTGTAAGTTTATTAATTAACTACATTTGTCCGCCACCTCCGTCTAATGTTTCATTAGGATAAGCACTAGGTTAGGGGTCTAGTTTCTTAGGAGTTGCACCCTTTAGGAGAACCTGCATTAATCGCCATTCAATTCCCGGTTTAGTTCCGGGCAGTAAACTCAGGGATTGGTACAATTATTGCAAGCAAACAGTATAGAGTTTGCCAGAGTTGCCAGTACTCAGAGATTACAGTTATTAAATTTATAGGGACAAGGTTTTGATGTTTTAACTCTACTCAGTTACTTTTTCTTCTTCCCTTTATGATATTTAACAAGACTATTACTAAACTCTACTGTGCGGTCCCTATATGCTTGTGCTCGTGTTTGTACTCAACTCTTTGTCCGTCCTCCTTTACCAAGGACAATATTACGCTAATAACAACTTCACTGAATAGAATTGATTATCTAATTTAAAAGGGTTAGTAGTACAAGATTTCGGTCCTTGGGTGAGCCCTGGGTGGGTGTAAGAATCCTCAAAGGGATGGCAACAACGCTTTCGGATGCTATTCGGTCACCAAGGGCACATGCCTGATCCGGTTATGGGGTTAGTACAGATTCTATTTTAATCTCTTCTTTAAATCTTCTACTTCTGATCACTACTAACAATTGGATGGCTAAAGTCAGAGACATGGGGATAACAACCCCAAATTCCATAGAGAATAGAATGACGAAACTTATTTTCAGAATAAGGATTGTAAAGTTCAATTTGGCACAATCAAGATTCAAGTTCTGGTTTTAGGTCCCACAAAAGATCCGGTGCAATTCAAACTGTCTCTGCCTCGAAGCTTTATATCAAACTCAATTAGAGTACCTACTCTGAATTCCGAACAATATCTGAGTCCAACGTATATCCGGATTCCAACTGATTAACAATGGCTCCTCGGCCTTCCAATGAGCAAGAGCAAACTGACAGAATGATTCTCAATTGACTATCCAGGGGCAGATTTCGGCTAATCCAGACAAGGAGATCTGTTCTCGTTCGCACCTGAATCAAATGTGTTAAAACTCATTAGTACAAGTTGAACCCAGCAACCATTAATCACTATTTGGTTTTCTGAACTTGAATTGAACTTGTAAATTTGAGTTTATTGTGAACACTTGAAATTTTAGCGAGATTATCACATATTTTTGAGTGTTTTAGCAAAATTAAAGTTTAACATTTAAAGTTAGTTTTAGGCAAATACTATTTTCGGACAATTTCCCGCACTATTGTGCAAGAAATTGCAGTTACGACATGTTTCTGCCTTGTACAGTCTGCTTCTATACAATTCAACTTGGATACGCGAATTTGACACAGTTTTGGGCCTTTCAAGAGCAGATAGGCGCCTGTTGTTCAATTAAAACACTTTATAGTTCATTATTAACGTAGCGCGAAACGGTACTTTGGTTAAACACAGTCGAGTTTAGGAGACGAAAACCATCTTTACATTATTAACGCACGATATGAAACGTTGGTTTGACTGAACAACGATTGAGTTTAGGACCTTTGATTTTCTGGGCCCTAAACGAGGAAGATAACAACTTCCCATTTCGATAATTGTTAAACAACTAGAAAATTACTAAATCCATAGATACGGCAATTTTGCATTTATTAGAAGATGGTTCCTTATAATCTATCCATATTTCATACATAACTAATTATTGTATTTACTGTTTTAGGATTGTTGTTAATTTCTACATATTATTACTTGAAACTGCCGATTTTCCAATGCACATTATTACCATCTACGGATAATCGATGTGAGCCAGATTCGTATTGAATGTCTACTTGGCGAGGTTGGTTTTGCAACCTTACCAGGCATTATGTGGCCTAATTTTACTAATCTCGACATTGTATATAGGCGTAAACAGGAAATGATGCCTGGACTCGGTTGAGGTCATTATTACAGACTTAACTTGAACAGAACCGGACTTAGCTGGCTGGAAACGACAATAACGACATTTTATTGATTCAGAACAAAAGTGACAGCATGTCTAACTAAAACTGCAACTAACACCAATCTTACGTATTACTGTTGTAATTTCAGCTTTGAAATTGAGAGAATTATTATTTTTCAGCAAGGAATGCATTAATTTAGCAGAATACTAATCGTTTAAGAAATTCTTTCATGCGATTAGTCCGCACTCTTAACAAACAGTGATTTACGCGGTGGACGAATCGAGAATATCCCATTACAGACTAAGGGACCTAATACGGTGTCCCCGAGACCCTAGATCCTATGGTCCGTACCTCATTTGCATATTTGATATTTTGAAACCACAACCATGTCTCCGCCCAAAACCACACATTTATTCTGAAACAATTATACTTATTTATCTCCATACAGAATCGTACTCCCTAATACTATTTTCCTACGTACTACCTGAGTTTTGGTTTGATGTTTCGTGTTTCACACACATTTCACATTCACACACATATAGACAATCTCAGCCCTAGTTATTAGTATTTATTTCGTCATTTATGCTTTAACACACATTCTTACTACACAAATTGCTACCAACCTTGCGTGATTATATTTTTCGCTATGTGAGATTCATACAACGTTTATGCAATCAATTAAACTATTTAACTAGTAAACATTTATACAACATTTACTCTGTATCTAGGCTAGCATATCCTTATAGGTGATTCAAATTGTTCATTTATTCAAAGACCATTTATACCGCTTTCCTGCCTAATATATGAGTTTCACTCATATCGGCAGAGCTCACAACCTTCATCAAACAGGAGTTTACGTGAGTTGCCACACGTAAATCGCAATCACATACGCATTCACTCGCGCATTCACACACACACACACACACACACACACACACACACACACACACACACACACACACACACACACACACACACACACACACACACACACACACACACACACACACACACACACACACACACACACACACACACACACACACACACACACACACACACACACACACACACACACACACACACACACACACACACACACACACACACACACACACACACACACACACACACACACACACACACACACACACACACACACACACACACACACACACACACACACACACACACACACACACACACACACACACACACACACACACACACACACACACACACACACACACACACACACACACACACACACACACACACACACACACACACACACACACACACACACACACACACACACACACACACACACACACACACACACACACACACACACACACACACACACACACACACACACACACACACACACACACACACACACACACACACACACACACACACACACACACACACACACACACACACACACACACACACACACACACACACACACACACACACACACACACACACACACACACACACACACACACACACACACACACACACACACACACACAAAACGAAAAAGGAAAATTTCGCGGTAACCAGAAATTTGAGCGATGTGCAAGAGATAAAGAGCTATAACTTGCCAAAATGTTAATCTGGACTAGGCAGCGTGTTAATATCTATATGAGGTGTTTTTGCGTTAGCTCAGCGAATTCTAGAAATTTTCAAAGTTGGGTGAAGTCGGTTTTTGCACAAATTTGACTTACAAAAACGTCACCAAAGAAATGTTTCGTCGTGGCCTGAACTAACCGTTTACTGCATAGATTTCGCGTATAGATATTAACACAGTACACAAATAGAGATTCAATTTCCATACGCAAAATCCATGCTGCTACTTGTGAGTAGTTCACAGTTTTGGTTACCGCGTTGACGTTTTTCCTCAAAATACGTCATTTTCTCAATTTTTTGAATATAATGGTAAACAAGTCGGATGAAAGCCGAGCTATTCCAACCAAATTCGGTGTGCCAATTTGCACATATGAAAGGAAGATGAGAGCGTGTGTTTCACTGCAATTGCTGGTGTTTAACTGTGGACGCATGCCTCAGTGCGATGACGGAAGCCTATATAGTCAAAAGACGGCAAATTTTCAAATTTTTCAAATATAGCCAAATTTAATATGAAATTGAAGCTCTCGATGTCCTGAACATTTTATCTTCTTGCACCTAGTCTCTACAAAGCAGTATGAGAAAGTTAAGGCGCATTAAAATGTGAAGTAAATAACAGTCGAAAGGAGCTTGATCAAATCGTTCAAACGCCGTTTCTCGCTCGTTGCTTGGTGTGTCATTGTCTTTTGCACAGCAATAAATAGCCCAAGATAAAAGCTTCAATTTGATGTATGTAGTCTTTTGTAATCCTATGTGTACAAGTCTTCGAAGCCCTTAGCGAGGCATAGTGGCGTAAATACTAAATTGTAGGGATTTTAACTGCAATATCTCTTAACTGGATTGAACCTGAACTCTAAAAATTTGTCTTGTTTTTGGACACATATATATGGGGGTATATTATACCCAAAATGAGCAAAATCGGTAACTATAAAATTTGGTACCCGGCGACCCCCCCCCTTAAAATGTTAATTTGATCAGCATGAAAACAAACGATGATGATAATTCTGGTAGCTATAGCATGGCAGATGATGAGGAAACTCCATTTCTGCCTGGGCGTTCCATTCCAATCAGATCAGAGACATAAGTGTGTTAGGGGGGGGGGCATAGGTGTAATTGGGGGGGGGGGGGGGCATAGGTGTAATTGGGGGGCGGGGGGGGGGGGGGGGGGGGGGGGGGGTAACCCCCCAGCCATTTTTTCAAACCCCCCCCCAGAAATTTTTGGGGGCCCCCGGCCCCCCCCCCCCAACCAGGGGGGGGGGGGGGTAGTCGCGCCGAAGGCGCGAAAATTGGGCCAAAAATGGGGCATTTTTAGGGTAAATTTGGCAAAATTTTTTAAAAAAGTCCAAATTTTTGGCTTAACGTGTTTATTATCGCGAGAAATACACGTTTATAACGGTTTTATGGACTTCTAGACTCAATATTGACCTTATTCTGGACTCAGAAACATGTTGGCAATCAAGTTTTCGAGTTTAAAAACAATGTCTAATGTTAAAATAACTTAATGATTTCATGTTTTTCGGTATTAGCAATGGCTGAAAATGCGATTTTTGGCATAAAAATAGAAAAATTTTTTTGGGGGAGGTTTGGGGGGGGGTCGTGGGGGGGGTTTGGGGGGGGGTCGTGGGGGGGGGTTTGGGGGAGGGGGTC
Organism: Trissonchulus latispiculum; assembly: GCA_030248195.1. NCBI lineage: Eukaryota > Metazoa > Nematoda > Enoplea > Enoplida > Ironidae > Trissonchulus > Trissonchulus latispiculum. Next base: position 5,923 of record JASAND010030723.1, read on the forward strand.
TTAAAAGGGGGCGCCCCCCCGAAATTGCGGGGCGGGGGCCCCCCCAAACCCAAATCTCCGTTACACCTATCGGGGGGGACCCCTCCCCCCAAATGGAGCGGTCGCAGACCCTCCCCCCTAAACAATCTGTTCTACCCCTCCCCCCAAATCGGCCTTCGGCCGACCCCCCCAAAAAATTTTCAACCCCCTACCTGAATTTTTGCTAATTTTTAGCCAAAAATTTAAAAATTTTCAAAAAATTAGCGAAAAATTGCTCAAATTCTCGTTATTACCTTAAAAATCGCTAAAAATTGCTAAAAATTGAGAAAATTTTTCAGTTTTTTAGCGAAAAACCGATTTTTCGCCGACCCCTCCCTCGAAAATTTTTCTTACCCCTCCCCCCAAATCGACTTTCTCTCGACCCCCCCTCCCGCTTTTTTGCCAAACCCCCCACCCTACTTTTTTTCAAACCCCCACCCCCACTTTTTTCGCCAGCCGCACCTATGATCAGAGGCATAAGTGTAATTGGAGGGGGGGGGTAACCCCCCAGCCATTTTTACAAACCCCCCAAAAATTTTTGGGCCCCCCAACTGGGAGGGGAGAGGTAGTCCCGTCGAAGGCGCGAAAAATTGGGTATTTTTAATGTAAATTCTGCAAAATTTTTCAAAAAAGTCCAAATTTTTGGCTTAAAGTGTTTATTAATGCGAGAAATACACGTTTTTAACGGTTTTATGGACTTCCTGGCTCAATATTGATCTTATTTTAGACTTAGAAACAGGTTGACAACACAGGTGGACAAGGGACAAGGGGGGGGAAAGGGGGGGGGAAATTTCCCCCCCCCTCGGCGAAGTCGCCCACAAGGGGTCGCGAAATTGCTCCCACAAGGGGTAAGAAAATTGGCCACAAGGGGTAAGAAAATTGCCCAAAAAATAGGTTTTAGGACTAAAATTTCCAAAAATTTTCCGGCTTCGCCGGAATTTTTCACTTAAAATTACTATTTTTAGCTCTAAAAAACGTCCAAAAAACGCATTTTGGCTAAAAAATCGCTGTTTTTTGTTAAAAAATGGCAAAAATCGCTTAAAAATCGCTTTAAAAATCACCCCTAAGAAAAATAGCTCTCACAAGGGGTACCCAAATTTGCTTCCACAACGGTCATTGAAATTTGACCTCCCGTTCAGGTATGGTTGACAATCAAGATTTCGAGTTTAAAACCCTGTCTAATGTCAAAATTACTTCATGGTGGAATGTTTTTTGGCATTAGCAATGCCTAAAAATGCGATTTTTGACATAAAAATAGAAAAAATTTTTGGGGAGATTTGGGGGTTGGGGGGTCTAAAAAGGGGGCCCCCCCCAAAATTTCAGGGGAGGGGGCGGCCCCCCCAACCCAAATCCCCGTTACACCTGATCAGAGGTAAAGGAAGATCATATCGTAGGTGTACTTGGACGTTTTGGGGGGGTACCCCCCCACCACAAAGACAAATTTTGGCGACCCCCCCCCCCCCCAGATTTAGATTTTGCTACCCCCCCCCCAGATTTTTCGCCCAAAATTGGCCAAAAATGGCAAAAAAATCGAAAATTTAGGGATTTTTAGTCAGTGGTGGATCCAGGATTTTGAAAGGGGGGAGGGGGTAAAAGTATATATACTTTTTCCAGGTACCAGAGTTTTTTGGTCGCCCAACTTTAGGCCAAATGGCCTCAAATACCCAAATTTTTTAGGCCATCGCCCAAAAAATTTAGGCCATCCAAATGTTGTTAATTCTTAGGTTGCGGGCACGCATTGCTAAAATTCCAGTTAACATGTATTCATGCGTTATAAATTCAAAAATCGTGATAAAGTTAAATGAACATAAAAACGCCATTGTCACTGTTTAGCACACAGGAAAATAGCAGAAACAGAACTTCGTTAGCATAGAAATAATATTGCGCGACAGCATTAATGAATTAATGAATTTTTAACGAAAATTAAAACAGGTAGGATCATTAATGAGAATAGAGAACGAAATCAAGAAGAAAATTAAACTAATAGAAATAAAATGAAACTACTAATATAGCATTTCTTTGATGAAATCCTTCTAAAAGTAAACGAAATTATATTCAACTTGAATGCATATATATATATTTTTTCATAAGTGCTGCAAATAGAAAACGTAACCAGCTGGAGGCTGGCGCTGCCCATATATTCTACTAAAAACGTATAAATTCGCACCGAAGACGCGAAATTTTTTAAAGAATTACTGTTTTCACTTAAAAATCAATAAAATTTGACTGGGTTTTTATCGAAAAATTTAGGCCAAATGGCCTCAACGCCTAAAATTCTTTAGGCCATCGTCTAATAAATTTAGGCCATGACCTTAGCTATGGCCTAAAAAAACCTTGCCAATGCCAGGAACAAAATATTTTTACATGAAAATTAATATTGTGTATGGAAAGGTTAGTTCACTTGCCAAATTGGGAAAAAATAATATCCAGTGAGTATATAAAGCAAAGCATGGAGAATTTACACAACCAGCACACGGAGGGACTGGGGGGCAGGGAGCCCCCCAGAAGTTGAAGAATTTTTTGAAATTGGAAAAAATCAAAAGTGGGTTCAAAAATGGCACCCAATAGACCCCCAATTTGAGATCAAAAATGTCTCCCGAACTGCGCTCAATTTATGTCTCTATTACTTCTTTCGACGAGTAGTCCAGGTGGCCAAAATCTGACATGGTGCAATTTCAAGCCAAATTTTTCAATTTCGTCAGAAATCGCCAATTTGTCACTATAATAGATCTCGGATTTTGCTTCAAACGCAATATAAAGCCATGGGGTGAAAAAACCCACCCCCTTTTTGGGGGGAAAAAACCCACCCGCCTCCTGCGTCATGGGTTGGAGATATGATCTCCAAAACATAGCAGCAGGAAGCGCGACTCTTTCTAACCTACGTATGCAAAAATCAAGTCATTTGGTTCACTCCTGCTCATTTTATTCATTTTGAAAATGACAACTACTTTTTGGTTCAACCATCCAAAAATTTACCAAAAGTTTGGACCGATGTAACTTTTGACTGGGTTGGATTAGAAAAGTTTTTCAAATATCTGCAATGATGGCAACTCTTCCTCTTTGCACACAGCCAAAATTAGACCGATCCGCTGTACCGTTAGTCTGGCACATTGCCAAATGTGGCGGTGAAAAAAACCCACTTTGGGGGGAAAAACCCACCCCAATTTTTTTGAAAAATTTTTTAACAACTCAACAATTAGAAACAATTAGAGACTATAGCACGGTACTATCGAGCACGCTGCTTCATTCTATGTGGTCAGATTCGGACAATTTTGCTTACCTGGCTAGCTAGGGGCTAAAAACCTTAAAAGTGCCATTTCGGTGCTGGAGGACCCAGTACTGGTACAATTGTGGATTTTAACAGCCAATTCTACGTAAAAAACCATTCTCTACATGATAGAATAATAAGTTTTATCAAATTACATCATTTTTAGCATTTTTCAAAAATTGCCCTATGTTTATGTGTTAAACTTTATGAAACCTGGCCAGTTGATGCAGCATTTTCAACGGCACATGAGATCTCAAAAAAGCTACTTAGATCGGGTTTTTTGGTTCATACTAACTAAAAAAGGGTTGAATTTTACACTGGAAGTGTCAGAATTGCGATAGAACAATTTTTAAGACCTGTGAGGGGTGGGTTTATTTTCCCCCCAGTTGGGTTTTCCCCCGCTACTTTTTGCATTATACCGCTCTAACGGCACAACCTAGAGAAGTGCAAATAGGCTTAAAAGAAAGTTCTAAGTACGCCAAGTACGATGGTATATAAAGTTCTCAGATTGTCCTTATAATAAAAAAGTTCCAGCCAAAATCCGAAAATGTGGGTTTTTCCCCCCATGGCTATAAACACGTTTCTATGCGATAGGATGCTTAAACTGCAGAAATTAAGCAAATTTCCAAATTTGCCTATGTTTACGTGTAAATATACAAAATTTTCAAAAGTCAATTTGGCATGAACTTTTGCAAAAATATTGATATTTTTGATGCAGACGTACGTACGTATATACGTATACTAAAAGTGACTCACTCTTTCGAATGGTATATATAGTCTAAAGTGTTCTGGCATGCTTCCAGCAAAAATTAACATGGGGGCCCGACACCCCAAAAAAGGGAGGGGCCCCAGGTCGCACTGGCAAAGTATAAAATCAGCAATATTTTAACATTTTTGGTGATTTTGGAAATATTGAAAAATTTCTGCAAAAAATTACGAATTTTTCCGATTTGCGTTTCACCATGCAAAATACGCCAAACATACTATTTTTGGCCCATTTTTGCCAAAAATCTCCACCCCCCTGAAATTCCTTAATTTTTCCTAGGCAAAAATTTCTGGGGGGGGGAGTCTGGAGGCGGCCCCCCCAGTCCCCACAGGTCTTGGGGGGGAACGGATTTCTGGGGGGGAAGAAACTTTTTCTAAAAGTGCGAGCTAAAAGTTTAAGTATTTATAACCTAAATTTTAGCTTAAAATAGGTAAAAATGCTAAAAAAGACCTAAAATCCGGCAACGCCGGAAAATTTTGTGAAAATTTAATTAATTTAAATCCTGGAGGGGGCGACCCAAGTCTGGGAGGAGGCGCCCCCCTGTAGGAAAAAGCCAGATCCCCCCAGGAAGCCTCCCCCTCGGAGGAAAAACCCTAAAAACTACCCTGCCGTAAAAGGTTTAAACGCTCTACTTCAAAGTCCCTCAAACCGTATATATATTTTTTAATGAATTGTTGTCCCACATATATGTTCCGAATTCTTGGGGAGGCTGGATGGAGGGGATTTCCCCTTTTTTGGGGATCAAGGCAACCAGGGGAGGAAGAAATCAGAAACGTATTTTTATGCAATACACAAATTTGATATTTCTGTGCTCAGAACGATGAGTCGAGGCGATTGGTTCCGAAATTGTCCACTTTTGAAATTTTTTCCGGCTACCTTCTGGGCTTTTTTAGTGGGGGGCCCACTTTCTGTCCCCCACTCGCCTACCACTTATATTTGGGCGTGTTGCCACTCACTATAAGGTGACCTGAAAATGCGAAATTTTAAGATTTTTTGGTCAAAATTTTCAAAAATTTGGCCCACTTCGTCGTAATTTTTTGGGTAACGTGGGGAAATTGAAAATGAGGGTGCAGACCTCGCTAAGACTAACAAAAACGGACAGACCCCCTCAGCGAGAAAGAAAAAAGTCTCGCTCTCGTCCAGAAGGAAAAAAAAGGGTAGACCTCACAGCGATTGTTTCCAAAAATTGAAGATTTTAAGCAAATTTTAGCGGTTTTTGCCAAAAAAATCTTAAAAACTCGCTTAGCCTTGAGTTTTTATTAATTTTTGGCCAAAAACGTTAAAAAGCGCAATTTTTGCTGATTTTGGGGTAGAACCCCTTAAAATTTTAGAATTTTTAAGGACTAGATGGTTACCCAAGATTCGCACCCCGTGTTAAAGTATGATTATAAATTTTCAGTTTAATTAGCTAGATGAATTTGATTAGGTTGTCTATGAAATATATATCCTGAAGTTTTCCGAAACAACTAATAGATAAAGAAGTTTTGAGGAATCTGTAAAAAGAATGTTCAGTATTCGTTTCTATAGTCAAAACGGTTACATATGACACCATTTTAAACAATTTTGAAACCGGAGACCACAAACTGTCGGGCTTGCAGGACCTCCCAAAGTCGGATGAATCCTCCTGGCAGATTCCGCAACACTCCTTGCCCGACACGCCCCCACCCACCGTAAGAGCAGTTTTAAGATCGGTCTATATTTGCATTGTTGCAGCATGTTGTTGTCTAGAAACGACTAAAAGTTCATTGGCTAATCTCGTCATGTGCGCCTTGTACATGCCGATAATATTTTGTTGTTACAACCGCAGGAAGGATGGAAAGTAGGGATCGACCGGATATCCGGATCCGGATCCTGCCGGATATTGCAGATCCGGATCCGGCAGAAAAACCATCCGGATCCGGATCTTTTTTTCAGTTAACGAACCAAAGAAAATTTATTACTGAAACTAAAATATTAATGCCTGGAGCGCTCAAAATTAATTTCTATAAGCGAATTTTTGTGTTAAGAGTGTGGCTTTTACTGGGGGCTACCGCCCCCAGACCCCCGTGTACCTTAATATTCAACTGAACCCGAATCAGTAGACATGATATTGTGTTAACTAATTTTTATGCATGTCAGGTTAAATGAATTTTTTAATTCAACCATCTTCATCATAGGGGTCGCGGCAGCGACCCCTATAATATGTGTGAAAAGTGGCTGGAGACAGTGTAAAATAAGCTGCGCAGAAGCTGCGCAAAATCCTGCGCAGATTTCATGCGCAAATTGTAGAGCACATCGAGTTTAGTATGTCTGTGAAGTTTCAGCCCCGGATCACTTACCGTTAAAAAGTTGCGCCCCGGACCTGTTATGGCGGCGATGTTTCTTTTTTTTCCGGTTTCTCCTATTTGATGGTTGTATTGTACATAATGTTCGCCGCTTTCACGTGATCTGCAGCAGTGGGCCAACCTAAAGGGCTATGGGGTCTAGTAGTACCCTCTAAAGAATTTAAGAATCACAACTTTTTTTGCGCCGCAGCTGCGCCACAGCGCCGCAGCTGCGCCACAGCGCCGCAGTGGCGCCGCAAAGTCGGCTCATAGCGAAAAGTGACCATTTTTGTGGTCGTCGCTCAGGTCGAACGTTACGAGCTGGAGCTGATTTCTTTTTATATTCAGAAATTACATATATTGAACTAACTAACGGTCCAGGTTGCGTTTCTCTATCAGTTCCCTAGAACCAGCCCACCCATCTTGCTGGGCTGGTTCCAGTTTGCCGTCGGGAGGGTCAAGTCGGAAACCGCTTCCTGGAGGTCCATAGTAGGCTCTACCTGGCCTTCAAAACTTTGTCTATAGGGGTTTTCTGGTGTGCCCAGCTCATTGCCGGTATTCGTTTTGCCGTCCGATGTACCTATTTTGCTGGGCTGGTTCTACTTTGCCGTTTGAAGGGTCAGTCGGGTGGGAGGGTCAAATGGTCGAAAATAAAGTTTCTCAAAAGTGGTCAAATTTGGTATCAAATGAAAGCCCTAAGTGAGCTGAGCAACTGTTGTCATAGAACTGCGTACCCAAAGTGGCTGTAGAGTGCTGTGGTGGGGTGGGGTGGGGACTTAGGCGATTTTGGGTCAAAAATAAAATTTTTCAAAAGTGGTAAAATTTGGTATCAAATGAAAGCCCTAAGTGAGCTGAACAACTTTTGCCATAGAACTGCACACCCAAAGCTGTCGAGTGCTGTGGTGGGGTGGGGTGGGGACTTAGGCGATTTTGGGTGAAAAATAAAATTTTTCAAAACTGGTCAAATTCGGTATCAAATGAGAGTTCTAAGTGAGCTGAGCAACTTTTGTCATAGAACTGCGTACCCAAAGTGGCTGTGCTGTGGTGGGGTGGGGTGGGGGGGACAGCCATTTTGGGTGAAAAATAAAATTTTTCAAGTGGTAAAATTTGCTATCAAATGAAAGCCCTAAGTGAACTGAGCAACTTTTGCGGTGTCGGATTTATGCCTTTCTCAACCGGAATTTAAAGGATAGACATAGGCCCAACACACATATTATCCCCGTTTGTGCGGAGCATTTTTATTACGTGTATATATAATGTGTGTATATATGTTTTTTATAAATTACTGTTAAATAGGTGTCCATGCGTATGGTTTCCGACATCTATAGACGACAAATTTGCAATTTTCAGACTACTTGACATGTTGGGTTTTCAAAATTTTAAGTTGTGCTTTTCTGAATTTTTAAGTGATCCTTTTAAGAAAATATGGGTACCTTCGAATTCTCGGTGGTAGCAAATTTTAACTCTACTTTACTGCGTTTAACCATACTTATTGCAAAATTATTAGACAAGTATATAAGCTTTACCGACTTGTAAACTCAAAAAAATTAACTATTGAAATTTTTAAGATGGTTCCAAGTATCATAGGGGTCGCGGTAGCGACCCCTATAAATATGAGTGAAAATGGTCGAATGACCGTGCAAAACAAGGCTGCGCAGATTCCTGCGCAGATTATGTGCGCAAAAAATTGTACGTGTCGAGTTTAGTATATTTGCCAAGTTTCATCTCCGTACCACTTTCCGTTAAAAAGTTGCGCCAAAAATCGCTTACGAAAATTGTGTTTTTTCTTTTTTTCCGGCTTCTCGCTTTTGATGTCTCATAAGGGGGTTTTGTAGCTTGAATAACTACAGATAGAAAAATTTTTGCCTATGAAACCCATATATATTCTTGTAGTACAAATCGAAAATAAGAAAATAAGCTAGTTTTTATGCCTCCCAGACCCGGAAAAAACTTTTGGCTGGGGGCCAAAGTCGGCCAAAACGCTAAAATGGCCAAAAAGTATGCTTCAAAGGCGCCTTAATAAGTCAGACTGGGCTATATATGGGGTAATACTGACCATATGGTTAAACAGTACACATATCGGGGTCGTTCAAATGCTATATGATTTTCCGTCTCTGTGCGTAATTTTTCGGTACTGGCCGGCCAAAGTTGGTGAATTTTGGGTCGAACTTTGAACTTAATTTTTTCGCTTATTTTGCTACATGGGTGGCCCAAATTTTGCATACAAAGGTTTTTTGTGACGGAGAATCGACTCCCGCTAGCAGTTTTGCTGCCCGAGTAACCCAAGTTGCTGTACTGGTTCCACTTGACCGTCTGAGGGGTCAAATCGGTAACCGCTTCCCGGAGGTCCATAGCAGGCTTTACTTTGCCTCTCCAAACTTTGTCTATAGGGGTTTTCTGGTGCGCCCAGCTCATTCCCGGTGTCCGTATTGCCGTCTGACCCACCCATCTTGCTGTGCTGGTTCCACTTTGCCATCTGGAGGGTCCGGTCGGTACCGACTTCCGGGAACACCATACAGAACTGTACATAGCCTCTCAAAACATTGTCTATAGGGGTTTTCTGGTGCGCCCAGCTCATTCCTGGCATCCGTTTTGCCGTCTGACCCACCCATCTTGCTGTGCTGGTTCCACTTTGCCATCTGGAGGGTCAGGTCGGTGGGAGGTCATTGGGTCAAAAATGAAAATTTTCAAAAGTGGTCAAATTTGGTACCAAATGAAAGCCCTAGGCGAGCTGAGCAACTTTTATCATAGAACTGCATGCTCAAAGTTGCTGTAGAGTGCTGTGGTGGGGTGGGGTGGGGACTTAGGCGATTTTGGGTCAAAAATAGAATCTTTCAAAAGTGGTCAAATTTGGTACCAAATGAAAGCCCTAAGCGATCTCAGCAACTTTTGTCATAGAACTGCATGCTCAAAGTGGCTGTAGAGTGCTGTGGTGGGGTGGGGACTTTGGTGATTTTGGGTCAAAAATGAAATTTTTCAAAAGTGGTCAAATTTGGTACCAAATTAAAGCCCTAAGCGATCTCAGCAACTTTTGTCATAGAATTGCATGCTCAAAGAGGCTGTAGAGTGCTGTGGTGGGGTGGGGTTGGGACTTATGTGATTTTGGGTCAAAACTAAAATTTTCCAAAAGTGGTCAAATTTGGTATTAAACGAAAGCACTCAGCGAGGTGAGCAACATTTGTTATAGAACTGCATGCTCAAAGTGGCTGTAGAGTGCTGTGGTGGGGTGGGGACTTATAGGTGATTTTGGGTCAAAACTAAAATTTTCCAAAAGTGGTCAAATTTGGTATATATCAAATGAAAGCCCTAAGTGAGCTGAGCAACTTTTGTCGTAGAGCTGCGTACCCAAAGTGGCTGTAGAGTGTAAGCGGTGCGGTACGAGCTGTGATTGGCTTGCTTACTACTGTTGAATGATATCTATACATATATACCTTCAGGAGCATACATATATATAAAATAATAGAAAACAAGAACAAAAAGTGCTCCTTCGTCGCATGTAAAATACATATGAGTCTTCGTAGGCAGGTTGTACATAATCAGAAACTAGCCTGTAAAATAATACATATGAGTTCCGTAGGGAGGTTGTAAATTAAGGAAAACAAGTTGCAACCGCTTAACATATGAGCCTGTCCTACAACGAGGCTCATATTGGCGTCACAGTGCATTCCACATTAAAGCTTCATTAAAGAACCTCGGCTTTATCCTCATTACGGAAAAAATGAATAGACGTTGTGGCCCAGAAGAAATTGTCTGAAGTGAACTGCGACTGCTCAAGCTGAACTGTACATGCAACCTGATGTTTCCTGAAATACTATGGCACACCTAATATTTCGCGATACGTTGTGCTCACTGGCGGATCCAGGATTTCGTGACGGGGGGGCGGCAAAGTTCTTCCAGCGGGGGGTCTGGGGGGCGGAGCCCCCAGTAGTTGAAGAAATTTTTGTTTTTGCAATAAAATCGGTACTCGGATCTTTAATTCTTTTTATACTGAAGAACTGAACAAATTTTTTAATATTCTTGACATTTTTAGGCAAAAATGGTATTTTTTCCGAAAAATCGGATGCATTTTAAGGTTTTTCTTCACAAATGCAATAAATATGCGGTTAAAAAGTAGAAAATTCGCGTCGAAGGCGCTAAATTTTTTGGTTTTTTGCTCTTTTTCCTCTTTCTCTCCTTAATTTTTCCTACCTTCGAATCGCGACGGGGGGCCGCCCCCCCCCGCCCCCCCCCCCTGGATCCGCCCCTGGCTGTGGTCGGTACACCTAATGCATTCTCGAAACACTTCCACATTATACACAGGCAGAATGCGTTCCCACTTGGCTCTAAGTCAGAGCGCCTCATGGCTTACCGTATTGAGCATATGCACACACACACCTTATAATGACTGATCAACAAGCTATGTGAAGGATAATTTGTAATGAAAAGCTTTATACAGTAGGGATTTATACAACAGTAAAATATATCTGTGCAAATTATTCGTATTATGACATACGCCAATATGAGCCTCGTTGTAGGACAGGCTCATATGTTAAGCGGTTGCAACTTGTTTTCCTTAATTTACAACCTCCCTACGGAACTCATATGTATTATTTTACAGGCTAGTTTCTGATTATGTACAACCTGCCTACGAAGACTCATATGTATTTTACATGCGACGAAGGAGCACTTTTTGTTCTTGTATAAATAGATCAGCAAATTTAAAGATTTTTATGAGCATGTACTGCCGTTTCACAAATATAACTGAATACATAAATAGATAAATACAAGCATATATAAATGAGCCGTGCTGACTACTTTCATCCTAACGATTTCGCTTCTAATATTTAAAGAAAACTAAAATTCGGAATTTGTTTTCGTATCGGTTGCGGTGAGTCTTGCTAGGCTTCAGCCGCTGCTACAAAGAATTTAACTGCCGGTAACATAATCGAATGAACTGGATCAAAACGTTTTTAAATTGAAAATGCTGGTTGCTAATAAAACTATACATATAATAACTTGAATTATTTATTCGTAAATAACTATTTTCAGCAGCAACGGTATTGGTTTTATTTTTCTCAAGCTCAATGTAAGAAGTTAATGTTAATGTTAATCTACTTAAGCTGTTTTTTTGAAAAACTTTGATTGTAAACTGTTCCATGTTTGCGGCTGCTGCATATTCATACATTTCAAAAATTCGTCATATGCTTAGCGAAAATTGTTTGTTTCAAGCTAAATGTTTAAGTCATTCGCAGCATTCAAACAAAGAGAAATTGTTGAAACGTAGTAAATAAATTCACTAACAGCATTAAAACATTACCAAATCCACAAAAAACCCATATACAGTAACAAAATCAAAGAACAAAATTCTAAAAATTTGCATGTATTTTGATGACTAGATCCGGATCCGGATCCGGCCGGATCCAAACTGGATCCGGATCCGGGTCCGGATCCGGCAAAATTTTGGATCCGGTCGATCCCTAATGGAAAGGGTTAATTTTTGAGCACGTTAGCATAGCTATAGCAGTATGCGTAAAAACCGGCTATATATTGTTCTGCATTTTGGCGCTTTTAGACCACTTTGGATCCTCCCCCCCCCCCCCACTCTTTGGGTCCCCTCACTATTTTGGGCCGGTGACCCTCAAGCTCAGTGGTAGCGATCCCGTGAGAAAGTTTTCATATATACACACACATAAGGTCTGTTTAAGCATCAAGCCATTCCTTGCTTTTCCCCTCGCTCCCTACCGTTTATATATACAATATCCTCTCACTACTTTGTTCAATTTTTAAACTATAGTTTCTAAATTTTGTGTATACGTATATTATATTTTAGAATGATCACTGCAAAAGGGCAACGACGTTCCAGACCAAGAGCTGGGCAGAAATCTCTGACCTGCCCTATCTGTTTGGACTACTTCGAGGATCCGGCTATCCTCAGTTGTAGTCACACATTTTGTCGTGACTGCCTCAAAGGACTGGTGAAGAATTCCAATCTGGATCGTTTATCCGAACTGAAATGTCCTGCCTGTCGTTCTGTCCATAAGATGAGACCGTCTGCCATAAACGATTTGCCTACAAATTTAGCAGTCAAAGACTGCATTGAGCAACTTGAATCGCCTCAAAAGAAGTCAAAAATCTGTGAGCCTCCCACTAAAAAGTGTCGACCAAATCCCCTTCGTGTCAGTTGTGCGGAGCCTGAGTGCAAACGCCAAGACTTGATCCAGAATTCTGCTGAGCCAGAGACTTTGCTGTGGCGCTGCGAGACTTGTTCGCAACTGATCTGCGATTTCTGTGCTCTGATTGGACATCGAGATCATCCAATTCGACCGCTGCTGGAGTGGTCAAAGGAAGAAACGGAACGAGTTGATCGTTTCCGGCGAGCCGTTTCGGATCTACCCCAGTCAGCCTCACCGTTTGGCAGTCGTCTGAGATCGTTGGCGGCTAAGCTGAAAAAGGGTCAGTCAGCCATTTCGTCAGCTTTATCGGCAGCCGATGATAAGCATACCAAAGCGGATCAACTGTTGAGACGATCTGCGCATAAAATTGAGCAGTCTCTGGCCGGTTGTGTCGGTTCTGGGAGAGATTACAATCGGTTGGCTCAGTGGGAACAACTTGTCGCCAAGCCTGTGTCCCGGTTTCATTTGGATTTAGCGAAATTCGTCAAGTCGTCGTCTGAAGATGGTGCCGAGAAGGTTCCTCCAGTTCCTGATGACTTGGATGCTGTCCTGTCGACGAAGTTGACTGAAATTGAGGGCCATTTTGAGCGGCTGACTGTTCTGATTGATGAATGCTGCAGTGCTGTGGATCTGTGCAGAAGTGATGCTCTGAGCCAAGTTAGCCTTGCTGAATATCTGCCTAAACGGAGTCCAACTGGTGACAGCAGCGTCATTCAACAGACGGAATCTGTTCAACAGAGCGAAGGAAATGTAAGTCACATTGATTCAATGAAGAAGTGTGGACGGGCAATAGTTTATGGGGGAGTGTCAAAATGGTTTTGGAAACTGATTTTAAAAGTTGACGTTTTGGTGAAGTCGCAGTTGATCCATCGACAATCAAAATCTTACGTATTGTCGTTTTGTTGAGTATAGTTGTTTTTAATTATATCGAAGACATTTTTGATACAATAATGCATTTCGATACACGTGAAATACAGAGATTTTTAATAAAAATAAGTTTGTCTGTATTATATAATGCTACACATATTTTCATGGTTTCTTTTGCTTGTTGTGCAATGTGTATATTAAGGTAAGGTAAAGGTTTGTCCCTGGATATTTTTTATCTCCTTTCTGCCCTTGTGCATAGGCAGGCGAAATAGGTAAGGTAGGGAATTCTTCTCCCCGAAATCATAGAGTTTAAGGCCCTCCAAATTTGCTTTTCATGCTCTACAAGAGGCTCATTGTTTCATTGCTTGCGCACGTAGAGGAAAATTTAAAGGCCACGCCGTTATGAAGTTTTTGGCACGTCATCCGTAGAGCCCAAGAGGAGTGACACTTCTTATGATTACTGCTTCCTTGGAAGAGAGGCCCACCATTTTACACAGACCTGAAATCTTCCTTCCCACAGTGGTGGTGCCCATTTACTGAACAGTTAAAAATAGATAGCTGGGTTGGCTAGAGCCAAGAAACCTGTGTGGTCGCCGGGGATAGAACCTTTCGATAGATCGGAGTTCTAGCCAGCGCCCTATACCACTGGACCACCGAGATGCAATGGGTATATTTTGTACAATTGCAAAATCTGTGTTTTAGAATTCTGCCAATTTTGCCAACAGGAGTCTCCCCACCACTCCTGATAACAGAATACCAGTCGAAAACACTAGTTCCGATTCGGTCTCTGTTGGTGATCAACAACTTGGTAAATTGAATTAGCATAATTATGTAGGGACGCAATAGCTCCCCTACATAATATGGGTATAAAGGCGTCTGCGCGGCCCCCTGGAGACAGTGTTGGTCTGGGGCCAGTTTCATAAAAGTTGTCGAGTCCGCGAGTCGTCGAGTAGCCTTTTACTCGCATTACATTATTTCTATGGAATTAAAAATTAACCAGCAGTCACAGAAGGTTAATTTTTGGTCGATGTAATTAGTAGGACAATGTAAAATAGTCCCACAGTAGAAATATTAAGCTTTTAAAATTTTCTAAAAATTTGTCGAGTAAAGTTTTTACATTCAAAAGTTCTCGAGTAAAATTTGACTAGAGAACTCGACTCGAAAACTAGCAGCTATTTTCAACAGTACTCGCGTTTCAGGATCACAAGTCACCGACATTTCCGGCGTAAATCAACTACTCGACTCGACGACTCGACAAAGTTTTATGAAACTGGCCCCTGGTGCCAGCTAATTAGAGGTCCGGGAGGGGTAAAAAGGTTATCATCGTAAAGTACTCGAGCAGTACTACAAGTATCACCATACTTTTGGTTAAAATTCCGGACTTCGAAATTTTGCACTAGGCGGGAGTTACCGTGCGTTTTTCCTCGGTTAATAACGCTTTTCGGAAGTGCATACGTATAGTCAAGCGGGAAAAAAAACCCACTCGCCAATGCGGGAAAAAAACCCACCCCCAGTGTGGGCTTACTGGTATGAGCTATCTAGGATTTTAATAGCCTATCTTGAAGAGCATCCAAAATAACCCTGGAGGGTGTATTATGGTAGCTCCCACTGCTTCCCTGCAAATTTTTTGGGACTTTGAAATTTTTGGAAATTTTGGTCCGACCAAGTGCCGAAATTTGGCAAACTTTGCCGGGCCACCCTGAACTACTGGAAAGACTTAGATCAAAGCGGATTGTATGTACCCAGTAGCGTAGGTACGAAAAATTTTCAGGGGGGGCGGTGTTGACCGAAGGCTGGGGGGGGGGTAAATTTCATTTTTTGCGCAATAATTGTATGCACGCTACATATGCTGTAACTTTCCCTGTTAATTTGTTTTCTAGTTCTGTACATATATATATATATACATAGCTTAATGCTGTTGTAACCGAAAGCGGCACGCAAAAACCCAAAGCGGGGGGTCTGGGGGCGGAGCCCCCCCAGAAGTTGAGAAAATTTTTAAATTTTGCCGTTAAAACGCTGCTGAAACATTGAATTCTTTGCATTGTATATTATCAGTTCCCAAACTAAATTTTGTAGTTTAATTTGATACCTATTTAAATTTTTGACTTCTACAATCCCGTACGAAAACTAAGACTAGGATGCTCCCATTTGGAACAGGGTATTCTAAGCATATCCATTATCCGTCGTTGAAGGCAGATCATGTTTGGAATAATGCAGTTAATAACAGAACTACAAAGCAGGTAAACTAAGGTAAAGTAAAGCAAACTAGCAGAGGTCTAATTATAATAGGTACACAAGTCCCAAACGGGGGGTCTGGGGGGCGGACCCCCCAGAAGTTGAGAAAATTTTTAAAGTTCGCCATTAAACGCTATTGAAACATTTAATTCTTTACAATGATTTATCAATTGTCTAACAACATTTCGCACCTTTATATATTTGCTATTTTCTACGTTTACTGTCTTGTCCGAAAACTCAAACTATTAGGATGCTCCCATTAAGAACTGCGTATCCTGATTATATCAACCAATTATGCCGAAGCTGAGATGTTGGGAATAACGCAGATATTTAACAGCAAAACTGCAAAGCAAGTAGTTATATATACAAACATTCGTTAGCATGCTTAATGAAAAATAATAATTTTGATAATGTAAATAGCCAAAATTCGCGCCGAAGGCGCAAAAATTTTTTAATGGTGTAGAAAATGCATCAATGTTGAGCTATTTTGAAGCATTAATGTACAATTTGTGCATGTTTCTAATCACATTAAACGCCCGCGCTCCGCGCGGGCGTAAAATTTTTCATTTGCCCAAATTTTCAGGGGGGCAAAGCCATTATTTCGGGGAGGGCGGCCGCCCGCCCCGCCCGCCCCGTATCTACGCTAGTGTATGTACCTGTAGGGCATCTGTTGCGCTTCATGATGATATATGTCACACTGCTCTGACCCCTCCGGTGCGACCTGGGGGTGACCTGGAGTTGGCGGGAAAAAAAACCCCACGGCGGGAAAAAACCCACTTTTCAAAATTAAATTTTTTTCTAACCATTGACCGGAAAGGTCAAATCAATACATACATTTGTTTAATAGAGCCTATAGATTAAATTGGTATAGGTTTTACCTGGGTTCGTACTGTTATGGGTGGTCCAGGGGGTCTAAATCGGACACGGTGCCATTTCAAGCCAAAATTTCAATTTTGACCAAAAATGCTTAATTTTGCCTTAAATGGGTCTAGTTTGGCTCTAAATACAAGAAAAACACGTTTTCTACACGATAGGATGCTTAAACTGCCCAAAATAAACAATTTTTAAAAATTTCCAAAATTTGCCTATGTTTATGTGTTAAAGATACAACATTTTCAAATGACCATATGACCTCAATTTTAGTACAAAAACTAATATATTTTGATGCAGTTGTACTAAAAACAACCCGCTCTTTCATTTGGAATGGTTAGAAATGCTCCTGGCAACTTGCCAAAAATTTTTTGGGGTGGGTTTTTTCCCGCATTGGGTTTTTTTCCCCGCCAGTTTGGGACAATTTTTCTCGCTAACGGCACACCCTAGAGAGGTGTTCTATAGCTCATAAGAAAGCTTACGACTAGGCCTAGCTACCTGTATAATCAGCATTTCGATATGTCAAACCATTAAAAAGTTCTGGCCAAAAATCTGAAAAGTGGGTTTTTTTCCCGCTTGACTATATATATGTCAGCGCAGTGTTGGAACGATATTGGCAATTTGGCCCAATACTATTATATGTTGGTAGGCAGGGTCCTCCCATGCAACCTTTTTTGGTCATTTTGGCACACTGCCAACTTTGGCACTTCGGTTGTGTTTGACTTTTTTCACAGGCTAACAGCTAAATCGGTTTGGTTTGTTTTATTTGAACATTTCGGACTATGCGCGGAATGTAACGAGGGGAATTTTTTAATTTCGCTCTGCAGCTTTCAGGAGATGGGCCCAAACTTTGCTTTTTTGGCCTGTTTGGGCCAAAAGTTTCTAGGTCCCAATTTTACTAGAAATGGCCTAAAAGTAACTAAAAATGGCATTTTTCGTCCCTCTGGTGGTACTCATGTATAGTAAATCGGGGATCGCTGAAAACGATGAGCATACTTCCGAGGTCGGTGGATGTGACCCCTGACCCACAGCGCCCACCCGCAGTGGGTCCGGTGTTGGCCAAAAATGAAAGTCTTCAAAAGTGGTCATGTTTGGTATCAAATGAAAGCCCATTTGATCACATTTTGCTCTGCCTATTGCATTGTTCAAGCTCCTTATCTGCGTTAGCTCACTGCTGGAAAGGGAACCTTTAAAATGACAGAAGGACAAGTAATAAAAATGCTCCTCTGGAGCATGAAAAAAGTAATATGGGTGATGGTGAGGTTGCAAAATCAAGAGAGGACTAGTCTTAAAAATGCTTAATATGGGGCTAGGTTCAAAAATAGAAGAGGACTAGGTTGTCAGCGAATTAATATGGGCACAGCTTCGCCGAACAACCCATATTCGCGGGATTTCACGTTTCGTCTTAACTTAGAGCTATCAATGTCAGTCAATAAAAAATTTAAACGTTGAATACTCATTGAATATAGCTGTTTGCATGCACTGTTAGACTACAGTACCGGTCAAAATTAGACTCTACTGCACGCGCGTGCGCGTGCAGGTGAGCGCGTGCACTGTACGACGTTTTTATACTTTTACAACAAAGTAAGCTTGTCTGCAACTTGGGAAAGCGGCGTTTCTATTTTGCTTTTTATATGCTGCTAACTTGGGTTTAACACAAGATGTAGCTGCCTAAAAACCAGGATAAAAACTCAGCTTTCGCAAGCAACAGACAGGCTACTTTGTTACAAAGGTATAAAAACGTCGTACAGTGCACGCGCTCACCTGCACGCGCACGCGCGTGCAGTAGAGTCTAATTTTGACCGGTACTGTAGCTAGGAATATATACGTAAATTATCATAATTTTGTTGTGTTGAACTACGGCAGGATCTACTACTAGGAGAGATGTAAGGCTATGCTAAAGCTATTGGTCCAAGTCAGGGGGAAACAGAAGATCGTCGGAGAGTCCTAAATTATTCTTGAATATAAATTTTCCGTATAAATAGATATACGTAAATTGCGCAGGTTAGTATAAAGAATTTATCGAAGAAAGCGTTTGCTAAAATAAAAGTTCGAACAAAGCTCGAACACATACCGTAGCTGTAGATTATTTATGAACAATAAACTAAATGTATCGTGGATATGCATAATCATTTACATTTAAAAACCGCGAATATGGGTTGTTCGGCGAAGCTGTGCCCATATTAATTCGCTCACAACCTAGTCCTCTTCTATTTTTGAACCTAGCCCCATATTAAGCATAGTAAATCGGGGATCGCTGAAAACTTCCGAGGTCGGTGGATGTGACCCCTGACCCACAGCGCCCACCCGCAGTGGGTCCGGTGTTGGCCAAAAATGAAAGTCTTCAAAAGTGGTCATGTTTGGTATCAAATGAAAGCCCATTTGATCACATTTTGCTCTGCCTATTGCATTGTTCAAGCTCCTTATCTGCGTTAGCTCACTGCTGGAAAGGGAACCTTTAAAATGACAGAAGGACAAGTAATCAAAATGCCCCTCCGGAGCATGAAAAAGTTATATGGGTAGTGGTGAGGTTGTAAAATCAAGAGAGGACTAGTCTTTAAAATGCTTAATATGGGGGCTAAGTTCAAAAAAGAGGAGGACTAGGTTGTGGGCGAATTAATATGGGCACAGCTTCGCCGAGCAACCCATACTCGCGGGCTTTCACGCTTCGCCATGGCGTGGCGATTGTCACATACAAAGCAATTAATGACAGTCAATAATAGCAATTTCAGCAGTTAAACAATTGCTGCAAGTTGCTTGCATAGAAAGTTAGATTATCTAGGTATATATACGTAAACTATATAGTAATTTGGTTGTGCTGGACTACGGCAAGCAACTAGAAAGAACCAAGGCTATGATTTTTTACGCTAACGGTTCAATAATTAGAAATAGAAGATCGTCGGAGAAAGTCCAGAAATTATTGTTGAAATATACATAGACTGTTCTTTATAAATGGTTAAAATGCATAGCAACTATTAACAGTTTATCGAAAGAAATGTCTGCTTCCACTAAAACTCGTTTATCATAGTTGTATATTATTTACGCACCGCAACTAAATCTGAACACTGGTACGTATGTACATATACATAATATGTATATACCCGTTTCAGTCCGCGAATATGGGTTGCTCGGCGAAGCTGTGCCCTTACTTTTTCATGCTCCGGAGGAGCATTTATTACTTGTGTAATGTATAATACGGTGCATTTCATGGAAAGCAGGACCAGTGGCGAAGATTGCAAATTGGTGAAAGAGGCAAACCATTGCAAAGAAATGACGACATTCCCCAATGTTGGTAAAACATTTTAAACAGATTTTTCGCTGTTTAGAGTTTTCGCCATCTTTGGCGAAACTCGACATTTCTTTGTTTGCTGTTTTGCCTTTATCGCCAATTTGAAAACATTCCGGCTGGTCCTGTCCAAGCCTAAGCCTAAGCTACACATAAACTACTGTGTATATCATTTTGTGTTTGTGTTCCTATCAAGGTTTTATGTGATTAGAAAGGAAAGTCAGAAATTTCGGGAAACAATTGAGAACAATGCGTACCTGTCAAAAAATGATAACGTGAGAATAGAATAATCTTACAAGCAACTTTAAAAATGTTTTTGTTGTAAATATATATTTTTAAAATGTGAATTGTCTTATTTCAGTTCCTGGTCCAATTCAAAATCTTCAGGTTTATCATCTCAGTCCGGAATCAGTTCGCGTGGTGTGGCGCCCTCCTGAGGCCCACAACGAAGTTATCAGTGGATATGAGGTCACTTATCAGCTGGTATCAGGAGATACTGCTGAAGAAAGTCCTAAACATGCGCTGTTTGTTGTGGCTTCTGTCCCTGATGTTGTTTGTGTTCTCAAAAATTTGATACCTCATTCCAAATATAGTGTTTCGGTGGCAGCCAAAGGCAGTGTTGTCGGCGAAACGACTGCTCAGGAGTTTGTGACTGAGGAAGGCGGTAATACCTGTGTTTAAGTTTATTTTATAAATTAGTCTCGTGCTAGGTATACAATAATTTCTTTCGATTATATGTAAGCAACGCAGTGGCAGTATGTCTCTCTCGGGGTCGTGGGAGGGAGGATTCGTAGGCTGCACCGTGCACCATCGCCCCAATAATTTCGTTTCGAATGACAAATTCCACGCCTTTGGTTCTGTTCGTGTGTAAGGTAAGGTAAAAGTGAAGTGACCCCTGGAGAGGACTCCAACATTCAGATGGTTATAGAGTGCTGGTGCTTATCTCCGGATTCACAGCCCGAAGCCAGGAGCGACAACTCTAATGTTGACTACATCTGTGGGAGTGGGGTCGCCCTTCATCAGGCATTACGCCAGAACACAGACTCCTGTTACCTTTCCACCGCAGTGGTATCCATTTACCGACCTGTTAAGGATAGACAGCTGGGTTGGCTGGAGCCCATGGCGAACCGATATGTGCTTAGTCCCTTGCTCAAGGGGATTTGTGAAAGCGTTGTAGCGGCGGGTGAGTTCGTGTGAGAGTCATCTGTACCAGCATTTGGCGTCATTTGGCGAAGTGTTGCCCCATCTTGATTTTTCAAATTTCGCAGATTCAATTTTCAGCTAATTCCACACTTGTTATCTGGGTTAATCCTATTGGGGAGATAGCTTCTCCACAAAGTCGTCCCTTACCCAAATTATCGTCTCCTCAAACCAGAGGGTACCCCTTTTGGTGCCAAATTTTGCCCTAAAAAGTCGCTCAGAAAGCCAAAGTTTCAAAACTAAGCTTCTAGCTTCGCCGAATATTTGCTCTCAATTTTTGCCTTTTGACCACTAATTCTGCCTGTTTTGTGATTGAAAATTACATGTACGTGCAGTGTATGTTACAAGCAGCCGTCGTTTTTAGCATATTTTTGGATAAATTTTCGTCCCATCCAAATTTGCTTGCCCCTCGGACTTTGGTGGGGGGGCGGGCTGCAAGAAGCCCCCTCCAATAAAAAAATCCAACAACCCCATGTTATCGGTGCTGCCTCTTCTCTGTTACAGCGCCTGGTCCAGTGCAAAATCTTCGCCTGGTTTCAGCGTCGCCGAACGAAGTTTCTGTCAGCTGGGATCCTCCTGTTTCTGCTCACGGCGTTCTGACTGGCTACAGCGTTTCCTACCGTCTGAATAGGCGTCTGGCTGACCCTTCCTCTGAACCAGGACAATGGGCTACGATCACAGATGTAAAGGATTTGAAGTGTCTTCTGCCTGATCTGCTGCCTAATGCTGAATATCAGGTTATGGTTGCTGCCTGGACCTCGAAACTGGGCGAGGGTGCAATGGGTACCGTCATGACGCAGCAGTCAGGTTGGTTGACGCTTGTACGTTGATCTTAACTTTGGTTTTAGATGTATCATACAATGATTTTCACTGGATCCTCTCCTGTAACATTATTATGTTAGGGGTTATCGAACAGTGTGAGACAAGCTCAAGGTATACGTTTACCTACATTTTAGCCCTATTTTTAAGGTATAAACTCTAATAATCGCTGTTTCTTAGCCTGAAAATCAGCTTATAGGTCCATAAACCATAAATTAGCTAAAAATTGAGAAAGATTTTGAAAATTTGGCCTTGAAGACTAAACTTTTTGGCTGTTTTGGGTGGCCCCAGAAAAGTGGGGACATGCTGAAAAGTGGGTGAGCGAAAGTGGGGTACTCAAAAATGTGAAGGGAATCCAAAAAGTGGGGCACCCCCATAAACTAAAAAATCCCAGCCACTGGTGGATGTTGTAATTGTTAAAGACTAACCTTGTACTGCACCAAAAAGGTTAAAGAATAGCTGCGGAATAGCAGAAGGCTATGTCCGATTTCTGAATGGGAAATCAGTAGTTAACCGTCTGCTATTCAGCTACTATTCTTAAACTTTATTGGTGCAGTCCAGGCTAAGACTTGGAAAATGTTCTGCATCCGGTCTGACAAGGGTTTTTTCAAAATCGAACCTTTGCAAATCTTGTGCAAATTTAAATTTCAGTGTGTATTTTTGTTTGAAGCTGTGTAAAATCTAAAAATGATGTTTTTCAGATATAATACGAAATAAAATAAATTTAAACGTTATTTTCTTGCTACACTGTTATTTTCAGATCATTCAACCCAAAGCTCTGTATACATGTCTGTGTAACGTCCCAGAATAACCCACTCTGGGGGTCTGGGGGGGCTGAGCCACCCAGACGCTAAGGAAATTTTGTAAATCGTAATAAAATTCACAATGGAAAACTCTAAAAAGATTAATCCATTAAATGTCGAAACTAGAATTGGACAAATTCTACTTTCTGAAAAAAACTCCGCCTACTGAAACGATTTCTTTATTTTTCCAACTTTTTGGAATAATTTTTTCACAAACATGCTGGTTACCTACTGAAAGGTTCGAATCTTTAATTGCTGCTGGGGATGGTTCCATAATATGGACAGAAAACACCAATTCTACAATGGATATCCAGAACAGCGGGGGCTCTGGGGGTGGCGCCTCACAGAAGTTGAGAAAATTTTTAAAAATATCGGCCAAAACGCATTGAAAAGTTGCATTCTTTTAGCTTTCGTTTTGAATATTTATTATGTTAGACAGCAACAATTTTTTGTGGCTCATACTGCTTTTTGTGATAAAATATATCTACAAGAAACGATATCGAATCGTATGTATTAGCTAGACTGCAATGTTATGAATATTTGCACGCTGTACGTAAATTATAACGCAACTGGATAAGCAGAAGTATTTGCGGAAACAATAGAACACCTATAATCATGCCGCAATGCAGAAAACCAGAAAACCACAAGAAAACCAAAACCAACCAGGCCGCCCCCAGCTAAAGCTAGAGCTATTTTAAATATCAAAGGCTTAAAAACTATTTTTTCAAAGCTCTTTTTGCAAAATTTTTTGAAAATTTGGCTGTGTATTTTGGTGTGTAAATTAGTTTTCCACTGTGAAAATTTATTTTATTTATGTAAATACACAGTATTTTACACAAAAAATAACCATGGGTCTGGCTTTCTACATTTCTGTGTACAAGATTTTCTGAGTGGATAATGACTAACTTTCTTTTCTGGCTAAAATTCTTTTCGGAAGGGTATATTTCATAGTTGAAGTGGGGCCTCTTCACCTTTAGGGTGAGGTCCTTTTGTTCAAAATCGATAGGGCTATCAATATAGCTAACTTAGATTGCTGTTTGTCGCAAATTCAATGGAAAAATAGCTGTGGTCAGTTTTTCACGATTTGTACTTGAACTGGTGCACTTGGAATCTATTTTGCACAGGCCACAATATTTATTTGAAGAGTGTTAACCTCAAGCTGTTGCGGGTTTCCTAGTTTTGACCATTTTTAAAATATCAAAAACATATTTTTTAACTACATGATGCAGCAGTTTGTCTCAAAAATGATTACGCAGATCCGTAGGACCAGGCAAGAGCTCCAGAGGTTAATTCTCTCCGTGTAAGAGCGCTCACAGCTCCATTCACCCTCTCCTGTTTTGCACTGCCATGGCCCGCAGAATTGAAAACCATTTAGCACCGTTGACCAGACTCATGCCAGGGCCACCTGTGGGATCTCCATTCATGGGGTTCGTGTCTATCGGATTTCCCACGGAGAAGCGGAGCCTGGCCTCCCTTCCATTTTCCACAGATGTATGTAGTCAATATTAAGAGCTTTTAGCCTGTCACTCTTGGCTTCCGGCTTTTGGCAATATAAACACCGACACCCCACTTTCTATAGGTTGGAGTTGACTCCAGTCCCAGGGGACGGCAACCTAGCCTTTTTAGACGGATTTAATATTAATCTTTTCGAAATGGTCTTTGTTGCTTTTTAGTGATAATGTGCTCGCCGCCTCGGATCACACAACCCCTGTGTGCCAACGCCAGAGCGGATCGAAACGCAGCAATCAGTGATCCTAAAGATGCGGTTCATCCTTCACAAGACTGCTTGCAGCCGAACGAAGACTCGGGTCCTATAAATCGTCGTGTTCCACATCCAGAACTGTTTGGCAAGAAATTGAGCGACCGCGCTGCAGATCAACCTCCCGGTAATGACCGGGCAAGGAATATGGGCTCTGTTGATAGGCTACTTCAGAGTCTAATCGTTCAGAGTCGAACTGATTGTAATGGTAGGTAACCATATTGATGGATAACTGTGTTATATGTATTTGTTTTCCTTATTGGTTTTATATATTTTAATGAATTTCTTCTCTTAAGGCCTTTTCGCAAATGGGTAGAGTAGAGTAGAGTTACAATTATCTCTTTTAACCCTTTTCATGAATGCGCAGGGTTAAATTTTACTCTGCTTGTTTTAACTCTGCAGGGTTAAAACTCAGAGTTAAAAGAGTTAAAACTGGCAGAGTTAAAATTAACTCTCTCCGTACGTGAAAAGAGTTAAATAATTAATTTTTCCTTTTGCAATGTCCAACTTTTGAGAACTTTAAAAAACTGATTAACGTTTTATAACATTTTAAATAATTACTACAAGACGTCAAGAAAATGAAGTAAACGCTGGCCAGCAGGCGGATCCACGAAGGATACAAGGCATTAATCATAAAGAAATAATGAAAAACGCCTGCCTGCAGTCACTAAGGCCGTAGCCTTAGTCCGAACAGGACCGCGAACCGCGCCCATTGGCTCTCTCCTGTTCGGACTAAGGCTACGGCCTTATGACTTGTATGTATGACCTTATGACTTGTATGTAACTTGTATGACTGTGTCTGTAGCACATCATAATGGATGCTTTCATCTTTGTTACCTCTAGAAACCCCAGTTTTCTCGAGTAGCATCCAAAAACACCATATGCAGGCAATAGACTAATGCTCCTCAGCAACATGTCTAAACTCTCTTTTCTTAAAGATACACTGTTAAAACTAAATTATCACTATTCTAATTGCGGACACCCATTTCTATCTGTCCTTTCTTCCTTAGTGACTGCAGGCAGGCGTTTTTCATTATTTCTTTATGTTTAAATAATTACTAATAAGACAAAAACAGAAGACATATTATGTAGGGGCGCGATAGCGCCCCTACATAATATGGGTATTAAGGCGTCTGCGCGGCCCTCTGGAGACCGTGTTGGCCTGGTGCCAGCTAATTAGAGGTCCGGCGGTGGTAAAAAGGTTACCATCGTAAACAACTCGAGTAGTACTACAAGTACCACCATACTTTTGGTTCGAATTCGAAACTTCGAATTTTTGCACTAGGCGATAGTTACGGTGCGTTTGTTTTTTTTCTCGGTGAATAACGCTTATTGGAAATGCATTTTACGGCTAAGTGTTGGAACGATGTGGGCATTTTGGCACCATACTACTATTATATGTTGGTAGACAGGATCCCCCCATGCTACCTTTTTTGGTCATTTTGGCACCTGGCCAATTTTGGCTCTGTGCCAAGGTCCCAAAGTCGGACTTTCGCTATTTTTCGCAAATTTTGGTCACACTTTTCTAGAACTGGGTAGAAGCTGAAGAGGTCTAGTATCTTTTGTTGAAAATTACCAGTAGGGGTGCATAAAGTAACGAGGGGGATTTTTTAATTTTGCTCCCTAGCTTTCAGGAGATGGGCCCAAACTTTGCATTTTTTGGCCTGTTTGGGCGAAAAGTTTCTAAGTCCCACTTTCACTGGAAATAGTCAAAAAGTCGCCAAAAACTGCGTTTTTCGGCCTGGGGGTGGTCCCCATATATAGTAAATCGGGGTCGCTGAAAACGATGAGCATACTGTCGATACCGCCCAAAGTGACCACTGGTCAGCATGGCTCCCGTGGTTCCTCGCCCAGGGTCAAAATTGGGAAAACTCCCTCTAAACAGCGTTTTTCGGCGTTTTGGCCGAGGGCATATATAGTAAATCGACTACGCTCGTTTCAATGGGCATATCGCCGAAACCGACGGAAGTGACCACTGGTCACTGCAGCCTACGGTGCCTATTGACCACTGGTCAAACGGCCTAAAACTGCGTTTTTCGGCGTTTTGGTCGGGGGCATTTATGGTAAATCGACTACGCTCGTTTCAATGGGCATATCGCCGAAACCGACGGAAGTGACCACTGGTCACTACAGCCTACGGGGCCTATTGACCACTGGTCAAACGGCCTAAAACTGCGTTTTTCGTCGTTTTGGTCGGGGGCATATATAGCAAATCGACTACGCTCATTTCAATGGGCATATCGCCGAAACCGACGGAAGTGACCACTGGTCATTACAGCCCACGGGGCCTATTGACCACTGGTCAAACGGCCTAAAACTGCGTTTTTCGGCGTTTTGGTCGGGGGCATATATAGTAAATCGACTACGCTCGTTTCAATGGGCATATTGCCGAAACCGACGGAAGTAACCACTGG
>JASAND010030724.1:0-34281 GCA_030248195.1 Trissonchulus latispiculum
GAACCTTGAGACAGACCCACTTTTCCAATCTCCCACCAGCATTCCAAATTGACTTGTGGCATTGCATAAGGATTTTCCCGAAGACGTTGCTCCAAATCTACAGTGAATCAATTGGAGATAATTGTGGGACTCGATACTTCATTTCATCTAGTATTCAAAATAGGTATAATTTCAGAATAGACAGTACGTCCTGACAGTAAAGAACTGATTAAAATTATTTCCATGCTCTGCAGAGGGTGGCAGTTCAAGTTTAATCTTGCTTTCGGATTTCTACTCCGGAACATCGAAGATGGGGAACTTAGATACTACTACTCCATCGGGAAACAGTCGTTATTTTGATGAGCCTATCCATATTTCAAATGAGGGGGGATCTAGGAAAAATTTTCATGAATTAGATAGAGGCGATATTCTCGAGTGTGGTTAGACAGCAGCGTCCTATTACAAAGTGGACTGTCCTCAAAAATACTGCTTTGCTTTTACATTACTAAACTTAGTCTCTCTCCCTGTAGGGTGGTGCCAGGTATCTACCCGATTATGTCAAAAAATAACAGAGGGTCTTAACGCTTTATTGCTAATAAAAAGACGGGGAAGCCGCCTTATGAAGATGATAAATGTTTTTTTAAAGAGGTGCCTTGCTCGAGGTTGGGATCAAAAATTACCTGTCTAGAGGAAAAAACAACTGAGCTTAATGAATGGGTTCAACCTGGGGATGAATTTAATGGGGTTACTTTAGAGGATTTGGATGAATTAGAGGAAAAGTTTGATATTGGTATTTCAGTTTATGAGTTAGGGCCTACAGCTGAGGAAGCCGATGAGGAACCTGAAGATCTCAATGAAGTTATAATTCAAAATCACGAACGGGATCAAGAAATTCGAACGTTGCAGCCAAACTTATCCGACGGCCTCTGGGAAAGCGGTCCCGGAAAATGGCCCTAAACATTTACGAAAACCACTTCTCTTTCATTAAAAACCTTAGTAAATTTACTCTTACCTGGAAATGTTCCAATTGCGACAAACTATTCCATCACCACTCTCACTTCATCAGACACACCAAAAGCTGCGATGTCGGTATTAAGCATATCTTCCCTGGGGGAGGAGTTGGACCTACTAAAACTCTCCTTCAAAAAATCAGTGAGTTAGGAATCCCGGTGCCAGAATGGTACTACCCCTTTAGAATAGCCTACGACTTTGAGTGTATGTTCAAGGAAACTGATAAGAAAAGCGGGCAAAAGTTGATTTACGAAAAAGAACTAATCCCTGGTTCAGTATCTGTTGCATCCAATGTCCCTGGCTATGAAACTCCAAATTGTATTATCACTACTGGGGATCCCTATGAGTTGGTGGTCCGAATGAAGGACTACATGGAAAAGATAGCCGATAGGGCATATGAGCTTCTTAGGGAAATTTATGAGCCTACCCTTTCCGGATTAGCTGAACACGAAAAACTTCTAGGTGAATTCGAAGAATGGCTTAAGGCAGTCCCTACATTAGGATTTAATTCTGGAAAATTTGATATGAATCTCATAAAATGTTGTTTGATTACAAATTTACTCCTAAACGGCCAAGACATCAATTATACAGTCAAAAAGAATAACAACTACATGGCCCTCTCCACCCCGAAATTATACTTTCTTGATATTACAAACTACCTTGCCGCTGGGACCTCATACAAAAAGTGGCTAAAGGGATTCAAAATTGAGGATCAAAAAGGTGCCTTTCCTTATGAAGCCTTCACTTGCCTCGAATTCTTAGACCAAGGATTCCCCCATCGCGACTTATATTATTCAACCCTTAAACAGCAGGAAATTTCAGATGAGGACTTCATAGCTGTTGTGGAGAAGCGGAGAAAAAAATAGATTTAAAACAGTAAGGGATCAACTAATTTGGTACAATAATTTGGATGTAGGGCCCTTCCTTCAAGCTACCGAAAAGATGGTAGAATTTTGGAAAACTATGGGGATTGATATGTTTAAAAGTGGGGCTATCTCTCTCCCTGGGCTAGCATATAAACACATGATGAACAAAATTCCTAAACATACGATTGTTCCCCTTGTTAACAGGTTCACTCAAAATTGGCACAAATTAATTAAAGACAATATAGTTGGAGGTCCTAGCTTGGTATTTCATAGATATCATGAAGCTGGGGTTACCGAAATTACAAATGGGTTCAAAGTTGCTCAAATTTTTGGGTTCGACGCAAATGCCCTATATCTCTGGTGCACAATGCAAGAAATGCCCACAGGATTGTACGCCGAATGGAAGCCCACAGACGATGGGAAATTCAAAAGGTGGCTACAACGGGGCAGAAAAGAAGCAATGTGGCTAGAGTGTATGGCAAAAGAAATGGGAGTTCGGGTTGAGCATGCTTACAATGGGGGACAAAAAAGAATAGGGAAATCCAAAGTTGATGGGTGGGTCTACGAAAAGAATTTAGTTCTACAATTTAATGGGTGTTATTTCCACGGGCATGGGTGCCAATTGGATAGGAATCAGGATGCAGAGGATAGAACTAAAAGAAGGGAAAGAACAGAGAGGGTTTCTCAGGCGATCAAGGATGGGGGTTTTGATTTGATTGAAAAGTGGGAATGTGAATTTGATAAAGACCTGAAAGACTCCCCGGATATGCAAGAGTTTATGGAGGAACACTTCAATCTCCCTAAGAAAAAATCGATCCTTACTTTTGCACAGTTAGTTACCCAAATTCAAGCCAATAGACTCTTTGGACTAGTTGAGGTAGATATAGAGGTACCTGAGGAAAAGAAAGAACATTTTGCAGAGATGACTCCTATTTTCAAAAATGTAGACATTACTAAGGAAGATATTGGGGATCACATGAGAACGTTTTGCGAATTGAATGATTTGATGAACCAACCTAGAAGGGGTCTAATTGGGAGTTACTTTGGAAAGAAAATTGTCCTGGCAACTCCTCTGATTAAGTGGTATCTAAAACATGGTCTCAAAATTACAAAGATTTACCAGGCTATTGAGTTCAAACCTAAGGCCTGTTTCAAAGAATTGGG
This sequence comes from Trissonchulus latispiculum, assembly GCA_030248195.1. NCBI lineage: Eukaryota > Metazoa > Nematoda > Enoplea > Enoplida > Ironidae > Trissonchulus > Trissonchulus latispiculum. The sequence goes on from JASAND010030724.1 coordinate 3,021, forward strand.
AGATGAAGTTACTTACCATCGATCTGCAGCCGATTCCGATCCCGATTTAGCACTCAAGGGGGAAATGTTCAAACTTCTAGGAAATTCTTACTACGGTCGGACAATTACAAACTTAGAAAAGCACCAAGATGTAAAATATTGTCAGAGGTCTGGGGCTAGTAGGGAAGTCAATGGGTGGAGATTCAGGAGATTAGATGATTTGGGAAATGGGGTTTACGAGGTACAATCGGCAAAGTCCAAAATTGTCTACCGACTTCCTGAATTAGTGGGATTCTTTGTATATCAATACGCTAAGCTTAGAATGCTACAATTTTACTACGATTGCCTTAAACCAAATTTGTGGCCCGAAACTTTTCAATTGTGTCAAATGGACACCGACTCCCTGTATTTTGCCTGCTCCTCCAAAAACTTAAGTGATTGTGTCCCTATTAGAAATGAAAACCAATGGCAAAAGGCCCTTAAAGATTTCTTCGTTCAAGACCCTAGCCAAAAACGTATCCCTGGACTATTCAAAGAAGAATGGACAGGAGATGGTATTATAGCCCTTTGCAGTAAAACTTACCTAGCTTGGGGAAAGACGAATAAAGTCTCCCACAAAGGAGTAAGCAAGGGATTAAATAGCTACACTCCTGAAGATTTCAAAGAAGTTCTAGATACGGGCAACACAAAATCAGGGGAAAATCGGGGGTTCCTACATCCAGAAAATAAAACAGTTCAGTACCATCAAACTAAAGATGCCCTAGGCTATGTCTACCCCAAAAGAAAAGTGTTAGCAGACGGAGTGAGTACGGCACCTTTGGATATTTAATGTTTGTTGTACTTGATTTATCCCAACAGCCCTCTTCAGGGCTAACTGTAAATAGTTGTAAATATTTCTTGTATATTGCATGTAGAAAATAAAAAAACAATAAAACATAAAAATACAAAAAACATTAGACTAGGACCGGGCTTAGGTTAGTGTATATTATAGATTAGCTAAGATAGGTAGGTAGGTTAGGTAGGAAGGTGAGTTAGTGTACTAGAGCTTAGGTAGGTAGACAAGTACGTAGGTGAGTATAGGAAAGTAGGTAGCTTAGGTAGGAGTCCGGTAATGGGCCGTCGCCGGGTCCCAAGCCCCGGGGGAAGAACACAGAGGGACGGAAAGTAGTGATTTAAAAAGCTCTTACTAAATTAAAATAATGAAAATATGTACTTACCTCTCATGTGAGTCTTCAGTGACGAAGGAAAACAACACTACGTTGGAATTTCAAATTCTTACATTTAAAATATAACTACCTGAGATCCTGTGAAGTAATCCTACGGGCGACAGATGGTCTTTTTAACACTGTGAAGAAGCATTTCGAACTCAAAACCCTAGGGACAACAGGTGGGGTTAACAAAACTTTCAAACTCAAACCTCAAGGGACATTAAACTTTCAAGGTCATTGACTCCCGGAGCGGGGCTCGAAACGGCCGCACTATACTACTTTTGATATATGACTTTTTGATATCTGCCTTCCAGCAGACATGAAGTCAACTTACTGTTTCGAGCTACAGAACTTTCTCAGTTGTCGCTTGCAAGCTACGTGGTTATGTAGCTTAAGGAAGCTTCGTCGAATAAAAACATACAAATATGCTAAAGTATTTTGGTGTGGATTAATTAATCTTGCTTTTAGGCTTTAAAGCATTTGTGTCCACTAAGTTTTTAATATATTTTATTTCTGTTAGTGGGTATGTTCACGTTGTACAGAAGGGAAAGTTCCCTGGAGGCTTCTTCTCACTGGAGTGCTTAACGGTGCTCCGCTCCTGCAAAAATACGCTTGTTAGTTGACTGGTCGTTGCTGCACGCTCCTTAGTGGAGGTGGCGAATACAGGCTGTTTATCAAAAGTATCTTCAATGCTCCTTTCCCATGAAACGGAATAACAGTCATTCAAGTCTAGTCGCAGCAGCATACGCGATTCAGTGAAGAAAATGAGGCAAACAAAATAATACTATTAAGCGTCTCTCAAAAATACTGATCCTAATATTTGGCTAGAATTTACAGAAAAAATTTTTGCAGTCTCAGTGGTTGTCGGTTTTTTCAAAACATATAGAAGAGTCCTTCCTTAGTGTACACATGTGCTCAAAACTAAACCTACCTTAAAAGTGTCTAAGGGCAGATAATTGGCCTTTTCTTGCTATGACTGCTGTTAAATTATTTGGGTCGCGACGTTTCGCCCATCGTTCCTACCTTAAAGGTTACATGTTGTGCCAAATTATATCCCGATTTCCTAACCACGAATGACCTACTACTATTAACAATTAAGTAGTCTTCATACTGCATTTGGAATTTTCATTTATATTAAGCTAGTTTTGTCGGATTCTGGTTCTCTTCTAGCCCAATGGCGACCGTGCAAAGACTACTTATTTTGGGCTGCATTTATGTGGGTACTCAGGCCAACATTTTAGATGCAATTTTGGATAAAATCAAGCCAAAGGAATCTTTGTGCATCCGAGGAAAACTAAGCTGCAATGAGAAATCTCCACTTCCAAAGACGATTTTGAAATTATGGGATGTTGACCGAGGTGATATTTTTGTTACTATTTCGCTGAACACGTAGTGCTAAACTAATCCTAAAGTGTTAGTTATCCACACAATAACGTAGAAACAAATTTTTACATTGATAAGCTAAAGAGACCCTAAAGCAATACTATTTGTCGTTGCGTTGTTCGCTTGTTTCTTCCGCTTAGTTTCCTTGTTTCCTAAAGCTAGGTCGCCTTAAGGGATTTAATACAAAATAGCAATTTTCTGCTACTTATAGTTTTGAGTGCTTAATTTCATGATGTTTAAAAGTCATAACTAAAATTTTAACAAGCAAAACTATCGGTTGAAGTAATATGTAGCTGTAAATTTGAATTGCTAGTTTCTACAAGCTCTTTGGTAACCAAATATTCTAGATATACATACAGCCACAGATATAGAACCATAAAAGCCGCGCTGAATTGAACACATTGGTAACATTTTTTATGTCTGACGATATTTCAGGAACTTTGGACGACACCATGGCGTCTAAGCTTGTTGACATCGACGGATTTTTTGAAATATGTGGAACGGCTAGAGATTGGTTTTGGGGAGGAACCATTGACCCAGTGTTGGAGGTAGTTATATTTGCTAAAGGCTATTGACAATGTCAACGAAGAATAGTAAATATCACTGCTGAATTATTAAATAGCAGATGTAGTTGGAAAATTAATATCCGTATGTACTTTCTAAACTTTCTTTCTAACCGAAAACAAATTTTCCTAAAATAATACTACTCTGATTCAGACAATGATGATTAAACCTCATAGCTTATGGTGATGTTTGTTACTACCACATTATACAAATTTATGGCAAATTAAAAGCAGATCATAATGATGGCTAACGAAAACATAGCAGCTATTGAAACGATGCTCTTCTTGGGGCTCCGACCGTGACTTTTTAATTTTTGCACCAAACTAGAATAGTTTCACCACGAACAAACAATACTGACCCTTACAACTTAATGGTATGTTGTTGAAGAAGTTGAAGAAGGGCAACCAATGCTTTGCAGCGACGTTAGCACCGTTCCTTAGAAGTAAACAGTACCCATTTGTGTTCATTTAGATTTACACGAAATGTGGCTACACTGGAGATTTGCAGAACTGTTTCCAAAAAATGCGGTATTCTATTCCACAAGAATCAGTGGGTTCAACGCTCAGAATTGATGATCAAATTGAACTAATGAATATCGATGGGAATGACGATTGTCTCTCAGTCGAAGAACTGAACGAATATTAAAGTTTTTAAAGGAAAAATGAAATTGCTGAAATCGCTCAATCAGCTGCAGTATAAGCGCTCAAATTAGCTGGTTTTTAGCTGGCCATCATGTTAGCTTTTCCCACGCATCACAAATGATATCAACACTCCATTTTATGGAATAGATATGCTGCATTTTAGTAAATTTTGTGTGGAAATAAATTGCTTCAATGAAATTCACCAGTTTCTTTTCATGGTGATGTCATCAGCTCACTCACAAGAAGTCCTCAGCACTACAGCCCTTTCTCGCTCAGACCTAAACAGTCCAGAATTTAGAATTGACAAAACCAACTAAACAGGAGTTTAAATGGGCGAAGCAAAAGCAAGGTTCAAGCTAGGACGCAACTTACACCATAAAAATAGATAAACCCTGACTAAGGCCCTATTTCTTCAAAGATTAAACGGATTAGATTAAAGTTAATCCGCATTAAAGAAACAGCACCTCGAATTAATTTTAATCCTGTTTCTTTAATGCACCTAGGATTGAAATCTTAATCTACTCCTGTTTCTTTATTCACACTTCGGATTAAATAATGGAAGAGGTAATTTTAATCCGACCTGCTAAATCGCTGTTTCTTTAAAGCTTAATTTTAATCCGTCTGCAACATTTTCAACTAATCTTTAATCCCCGTGCAAATTTAAACGGATTAAAATCTGGCGGATTAAAGTTTTTAAACGCTGTTTCTTTAGTGACGGATTTGTTAAATATCAGCAACTTCGAAAGGTTGAAATCAGTGCCATAAACCATTGTCAACGTCCGGGGATGTGGCTTAGTGGTAGAGCGTTCTCATCTTAAACCAAAGCTCGGCGGTTCGATCCCCGCCCTGGACATCTTTCTTCTTCACATCTTTCAGATTCTGATTTCAACCCTTCACATTTGGCGACCGTACCGTGACCTTACCGCTCTGAGGACCTTACCGCTAAAGTCGTTTAAGATGCCTGGGAATGGTGGAATTGCAGGTCCTTGAGATAATTGGTTTGGTTTATAATATGGTGGTCCTCGTGGTGCTAACGGTTAATATAATGGTTAATGGTTCTTGTGTGATTGATATAAAGGCTCCCGGCTTTGAAGAAGAAAGAAGTGTAATATGGATGGCCTCAGGTTAGGAAGCAGCCAGGGAGCCGCCCTTAGACCACACTGGTGCATTGATTTGAGGACCCGACCTGCAATTCCTGGAAATTCGAGGCCGAATTTCAATTAGCAAGGGGAGTATGTTAAATATCAGCAACTTCGAAAGGTTGAAATCAGTGCCATAAACCATTCTCAACGTCCGGGGATGTGGCTTAGTGGTAGAGCGTTCTACTCTTAAATCAAAGCTCGGCGGTTCGATCCCCGTCCTGGACACTTTTCTTTACATCTTTCAGATCCTGATTTCAACCTTTCACAGATTAAACGGATTAAAGTTAAATCTTTTAATCCGTGGATTAAAAATGGTGGGATTAAAAGAGTTAATTTTAATCCGTCTAATCCTGCATAAAAGAAACAGCCGTTAAAGTTTTAATCAGGATGATTTTTAATCCGTTTAATCCGACAATTTTAATATTTAAAGAAATAGGCCCTAAGATACCATAGACGAACTGGAACCATGATATTAAATAATAATACTTCCTGACTTTAAAAGAAGAAATAATGAAGTAAAAGAGGCAAAGGCAAATGCAAGAATCACCAACTGACCCAATTCCACTAAATAAACAAAATACTGACAAACTTTAGCAAATGAATTTCGGACTCACATCATGATTCATAGAACGTATTGTTTCAGTCGGCAACACAAAGAAGGTCAGCTTTAATAGATCCAGTCGAAGTTTCAATTTCACTTTTAGTTCATTCAAAAGCATTTTAGTTTTATTTGCTTTGCAGTCCAGTTCATCCGGGAGGGTTACCGTGAAGAATGTTGTTTTTTAATACCAAGGAAAATCTTCCATGAAGCTGGAAGCTCCCTAGACTGTGTCCTTAAACTAACGTAAGCCCTAACATAAGTCTGAATGCCCACATAACAGAATGTCAGATGTAATGAAGTGGGTAGGATCGGGGTTCCAAATTCCACAACAGTCTATCACGACTGACTCTGGGTATCAACCACTTCGAGAACACGGAAGGTCGACTCGTTTATCGGTGAGGATAAACTTAGGCACAGAATCTTCGGAAGGTGATTTGTCTAGAACCAAAGATTCCTTGCGGTCAACCTGGATGGGGTCTAGGCGTGAGTTCGTTTGAAGAGGGCAGGGATCCAAAGGATATCAATGGCAAGCGGGATCGACACTTGCTGTTTCTGGATAGATGAATCAGGTCTGTATCAAAGAACACTGATTGAGAATCTTGATTGCCAAATCAAGATTCTGGAACGATGATGTTAGTAGATATAAAATGCCGATTCTGGCACAAAATAGGATCCAGTTCTAGTTCAAAACTCGGTGGATCCTACTTGCTTCCAGTTCAAAAGTCGATCCTAGAAAGTAGGAGCTCCGGAAGGATCCTACAGTAAAGTTAATAATGACAGAACGCGGCCGTCTGTAATAGATTCTTAAGATAGCTAGCTACTGATCACAGAACCTGTTTTCAAAACGAGTAAAGGACATTACAAATTTCCATTTTATTCATGATTTCGAAACACAACGTCATACGTGCAAAACCAGTTAGTAGTTATTGCTGCACTTCTCTTATTGCTGCACTTCTCTTAACCTTAATATCACGCATGTATTTATCAGCGGACCTTCTTACAGTTGCATTGGAATTTACAACCGTCTCCGCCACAATCTATTTTAACAGCAATATAATCAACAAATAGTTAAACCGTATTTCTGTTTAAAACTACCGACGTTTTTACGTCGACCATAGACCCAGAAACCTGTTCCGTAAACAAGCATAGGCGTTGAAATTCACTACGTTGTATTTTGATTAGGAAACAGCAATATAGTTAGTAGAAACCAGACAGTAGTCACTGTTATGTGTTTTAGAGAAACTCGCTGACGTATTTTATTATTAACATAGCTAGCTATAAAACTTGAACCAGTTTTGTAGACCAATGAACAATATTGCAATTTCCGCCTTTCACAATTTTTGAAATGTCAACAAATACGTATGTAAGAAACCATTTTCATTTTATTCATTTATTCATTTTATCATTTTCTGCTTCTTCTGCCGACATTCGGTCGTCTTCTTCGTCATTCGTTTCTGCTAGATTAGCAAGTATGTGAATATCAATGCTTTTGTTCTTCTGAATTGCCAATTTATAAGCATCACTAGTGTCTATACCTTTATCTTCTTCAATTAAATCCTTCTTGTCGCGTATTTAATTTATTATTGGATCATTTTGGAAAGCAGTGAATTGGGCAAATTTGTTTAATAGCAAATCATTGAGAGTCTGGCGGATACGTGGCATTAAATCGGCTAATGCTTCAAGTCGAGCCCCTGCTGTGGAATAACCGTCTTCTTCATATTCTCTTAAAAGCCTCTTAAACTTGGGATGATGTCTGTCTACGGCTTCTGATTTTAAGTCATTCCAAAAGGCGCCAAGTTGTTCATGTTCGTGATCTGTCGGATCGTCAGTGCTCGTATTTGAACCCTGATCAGAGTCGCTGTCATCTTTCTCTGTTTTATCAGTGATTGTTTCATTCTTTACATTGTCTACCTGATGAGTCCTCACTTTATGATTGTATAGGCTTTGACGATGTGAATAAGTTTTCATGCAAACAGGACAGTCATACATTGTCAATATTTACGTCAATACTTACTGTAAGTGTGAAAAACGTTTCCACCTTTATTAATTCTGACTTACGACAGTACTTACTTACTTACTTACCCTGTGCACTCTCACGCCTCGTCCACCTCAGAAATTAAGAGAAATCACGAACATGAACAACTTGGCGCCTTTTGGAATGACTTAAAATCAGAAGCCGTAGACAGACATCATCCCAAGTTTAAGAGGCTTTTAAGAGAATATGAAGAAGACGGTTATTCCACAGCAGGGGCTCGACTTGAAGCAATAGCCGATTTGATGCCACGTATCCGCCAGACTCTCAATGATTTGCTATTAAACAAATTTGCACAACTTACTGCTTTCCGAAATGATCCAATAATGAAAGAAATACGCGACAAGAAGGATTTGATTGAAGAAGATAAAGGTATAGACACCAGTGATGCTTATAAATTGGCAATTCGGAAGAACAAAAGCATTGATATTCTCATACTTACAAATCTAGCAGAAGTGAATGACAAAGAAGATGACGGAATGTCTAAAGAGGAAGCAGAAAACGATAATAGGGACACATAAACTGATAATATGCAAGAGCATTATTTATGCTATAAAGGCAAATACATGAATAGTGGAATAAATATTCTCAAAATAAGCGTAAGTAGTTTCCAATGCAATAGAGCATTTAAATGCAACAGAACATTTGAATACTGCACACGTAATAAAAACGTAAGCAAATTAATCTGGAAGCATCACACAATCTGCGAAAAAAATACAGTTATAATAACAGGTAACTGGTTTCTTACATACGTATTTGTTGACATTTCAAAAATTGTGAAAGGCGGAAATTGCAATATTGTTCATTGGTCTACAAAACTGGTTCAAGTTTTATAGCTAGCTATGTTAATAATAAAATACGTCAGCGAGTTTCTCTAAAACACATAACAGTGACTACTGTCTGGTTTCTACTAACTATATTGCTGTTTCCTAATCAAAATACAACGTAGTGAATTTCAACGCCTATGCTTGTTTACGGAACAGGTTTCTGGGTCTGTAGTCGACGTAAAAACGTCGGTAGTGTTAAACAGAAATACGGTTTAACTATTTGTTGATTATATTGCTGTTAAAATAGATTGTGGCGGAGACGGTTGTAAATTCCAATGCAACTGTAAGAAGGTCCGCTGATAAATACATGCGTGATATTAAGGTTAAGAGAAGTGCAGCAATAAGAGAAGTGCAGCAATAACTACTAACTGGTTTTGCACGTATGACGTTGTGTTTCGAAATCATGAATAAAATGGAAATTTGTAATGTCCTTTACTCGTTTTGAAAACAGGTTCTGTGATCAGTAGCTAGCTATCTTAAGAATCTATTACAGACGGCCGCGTTCTGTCATTATTAACTTTATTGTAGGATCCTTCCGGAGCTCCTACTTTCTAGGATCCACTTTTGAACTGGAAGCAAGTAGGATCCACCGAGTTTTGAACTAGAACTGGATCCTATTTTGTGCCAGAATCGGCATTTTATATCTACTGATGTTGATGTCTTTGTCGGGACCAATGGTTCAATTTAGTCACTTACTTATGCTGGGGCTATGAATCCAAGTCTTGATCTGAACCTTATGTCCTAGTAAATGGAATCAGCATTAGGACACAACAATTTAATAATGATAACTATAATATTAACAGTGATAACAATGATAGTAAACAACAAGAGGGATTATTACAGTGCGTACAAGAAATAAGACAAGATACGAATCACAAGCTGTATGTTGTATGAACAATTAGACAAACAAAAGTAGTTTGCCAGAGTTGTCAGTATTTGATTTACCCGAGTAATTAATTGTTGATAGGGACAAGGTTCCGGTAACTAAATTCAGTTCTGCTATATTCCTCTTTCTTTCCTTTCTTAACTAACTAACAAAGTATTTAACCTATTACTAAACTCTATCGTGCAGTCCCTATATGCTTGTGTTCGTGTTAACAAGTTATAACTCTTTTTCCGTCCTCCTTACCAAGGACAATATAGTATCGATAAAGAAAGCTACTGAACAATTTAAATTAACTAGATTAAAGGAGTTAGTAGTACAGTGGTTCCGGTCTGTGGGTGAGCCCGAAATGCTAGTAACAATAGCACTTTCGGATGCTATACGGTCGTCAAGGGTCAAACACAAGGGGGGTCCGGTTTAGGAGTTTCCTGGTCCGTTTATGGGGTTAGTACAAGTATGGTTTAATTTAATCTCTTTGTTAATTCTTCTACTTCCGACTGACTTGAAAGAAAACCACTGAACTAGTTAGACCCAAGGGCATGGGGTAACAACCCATTCGATAAGGCTGATGATTAGCTCAAAAAGATTCATCTTTTGAATTGAAAGAGAAAAAGTCAATTTAGAGTAGTTGAAAACAATGACAAGTTCGCTTTGTTAGGTTTTAGGTCCCACTATCGACTCCGGTGCTGTCCTCGTAACCGTCCCTGCCTTAACCTTCCCAAAATAGTCTGATCTGAGTCCCAATGTACCTTAGGCAACTGATTCTGATCCACAAATTGTTCACTGCGTACGTCCTTCTCCGGACTGACAACCAAATTAATTATCTAACCAACTATGATAGCACTGAGGCTCCAAATACGGACAGTCTAAGTGATGATTCCGGCAGGATCGACGTGAATTTCCGCACCTGAATCAAATGGGTTAAAATCCATTAATACAAGTCATAGGTGCGGAATTCGAACCGGACAACCATTACTCACAGTTCGGCTTCCTGAGCTTGAAATAAACTTGTGCAAGTCGAATTTGATGTAAAAGTTTCAGATTTAAGCGGATTAACACAAGTTCTGAATGATTTGAGTAAGATCACAATGCTTAGAATCGGTTTTAAGCAAAGCGCCAGCTTTTAGGGCAATTTCTTGCGTTCTTGTGCAAGAAATTGTATTTTCAATGTGGAACTATGATTTCAACTTGATTTCTCTTTGTACAGTCTGTTTCTGTAGGATTAGAATCTGTTATTTGAAATTGATACACTTTTGGCCCCTTTTTACAGCAGATAGGTACCCATTCATTCAGCTAACACGAGAAATATTAAATTGATTAAAGTAATCCAATCTAGGATCTTTGTTTTCCGAGTCCTTGCAAGGAAGGTAACAACTTCCTATCTTTGATACGTGTTACTTAATTAAAAAGCGATTTGTACGTGAGTTTGGTGAAAACACAATACTTGAATGTAGAACTTTTAATTTCGCGGTTTTAACTAAGGAAGGTAACAACTTCCTGTTGCTTAACAAGCATTAGCAAGTTAGAAAGGAGATAACGCACAAATTTAACGAAAGCGTCATAATTTAACGTAGAACCTCTGTTTTTAGTAGGTTCTACCTAGGGAGATAACAACTCCCTATTTTGGCAAATATCGAATATTGAAAATAAATTGACTTCGTAAAACTGGTAGTTTTGACCTTTATTAGAAGATGGTTCTGGTACCCTATCCATAACACTTACGTAACTAATGGTTAATTTGTTTATTTCAGGTATAGTATTGATTATTGCTTGATATTAGTTAAAATTGCCAGATTGTTGAAACCTATTATTGCCATTTGTGGATAATCAACATGGATGAGCCTCATACTAGTCATAAAACGAGCGAGGTTGATTTTTCAACCTTGCTAACCTTTACGTAACGGGGTTTGGTTAGTTTTGCCTTTGAACGTGAACACCGACATGAAATGGTGTTAGACCGCGGTTGCGGTAACTATTAAGAGTGAAATATACATCAGACATGGCTAGTTTAACTAAAAATGGCGATAATGGTGTGTTCTGATATTAAAAACAGAAATACAGTGAATAGAACTAAAACTAAGTCCACTACAGCTTAATTTGTATTAATTTGGCAATCGAGACTGACCATTGGACGGATTCCTTTCTTGCGATTCGTCCGCACTCTTGACGAAGAGTGGCTAACGCGGACGAATCGAGGATATCCAGATTCAGACTGATGAGAACCTAATACGGAGTCCCCGTGACTCTAGATCCTACAGCCCTAACCTCATTTGCATATTTACTAAACTGAGCCTAAACCTAGATTTCTTACGTAACCATGTATTCATAAACTTCCAGACATACATACAAGACTTGCAACGTAAAACTACATTATTTATTACCATTTCCTGCGTACTATAGGAATCCTAGCATAATATTTTCATTTCATACGGATCATGCACACAGAGAATCATTAACCATTTGGACGGTAACTTGCTCGATTACAACTGGCAACTACATTACATGAAACATTCATACAAAGGTCCTAGGTAATCTAATAGTGAACTACGTAACCCTATCTGCTAATTAAACACAATTAAGCAACATTTATGCAATACTTAAATAAATAACCACTTATGCCTCACTTATGCAACGTTTAGACTAGAATACACTCATATTAACAGATATCCGATCAGTCATTCAAATCACACATGCACTTCATTCCTGCTTAAGGTCTGAGCCTTGATCACTCCAGCGATGCTCACAACCTTCGTCGAACAGAAGGAGTTTCCGCGAGTCAACGCGCATACGGTCATAAAGGTCAATATACAATGCCATTTGTACAATTCATACATACACAAACACACAATTTCTTAGGTAAGTACTTATCTAACTAATCCTAAAAATAAACATAATTAAAACAATCTAAATGAAATCTAACTCTAATTAATACTAAGTGACCTACGCTCCTAACTATTATTTTAAACGCACTAAGTTAACTGAATTTAAACGAGAGTTTTGTTATGAGTTTTAGGTATCTAAAACTCGGCTTATAGCGCGGAATTTTGGCAATTTTGAAAACTTTGAAATTTTGAGAAAGCCGTGTGAGTAATGATTGCCAAGCAATCATTACTAAACAAAACTACTATTACCAGACAAAACTAGTAACAATAATAAGATTAATTAATGGGGAAGCCGGTCATTCCCCGTGAAACGCTTGATTATTAATTATTTAGAAAGAGCAAGAGATTATTTTGAAATTCTGTTTTAAAACTTGTTCGTGCGTTTTAATGACCTATTATTTTTTAGTTACCGACCTACGACAAACAGTGCAAATTACGAACAGTGATTTTAAGGCTTAACAAAGCCTGAGATTAAAACAATATGGCCGGCAACTCCTAATTGCCGGCTGTGGGGTGAGTATTGCTATTAATTAGCTCAACAAAAGATAGGGTCATAGCAAAGGGACCCTCTAGCTCAAACTTAGGGATTGAGTCCCCACTTAAATATCCCGTATTCTACTTTTAAACCCCAAATTTAGGTCAAAAGGACCTTGATAAAGATTGATAAAAGTATGGTCGTGGCTTGACCAGAAAAGTGTAACTAAAAGATAACAAAATAAATGAGTGAAATAATTGGAGGTGGAGATCAGCAAACCTCGATATACAGAGGGTGTAGGGAATTTTTAGGGAATTTTTACGACTAAACTTCGGCTTAATTAGACACATAAACCTCATGTTTTGAATTTATGACTTCCTGCTAACTGGTATACGAGCACTAGTGATTATACTTCTCTACGAGGGAAGCCGTATTTGACTAAGATTATGGACGGCACTCACTAATTCGTCTAAGTTTTAATTTAAGTGTCGATTTGTCTCCGTGTGGGAGTAATAACTCCACTTATTAAAGGAATTAAGACCGAAATACTCCTTTTATGCAATTCCTGGATTAGTATTGTTAATAAGACACACGTTAGTAGGACTTAATTAAGCCTAAAATCATAATTAAGACTAAAATTTATGTCCTAATCGAGTATTAACCTTGGGCCCTATTGATAAATTTCTTGATTTCTACTGAATACTGGCAACTCTAGCTAGACAAACATAAGACAATCTATACAATTATTGCTTGGACATTATTTGATGAATACATTCCATGTCGATGATCTTCGCTCTTCTTCACAGATCCATGGCATAAGAATTCTTCCTTACAGATTGATTATTTTGGAATACTTTTAGACCAGTTTTGGTTACTTTTTAGCACTTTATTTTATCAATTCCATTACACAGAGCTACAAAAAACTACGGATGTCAAAGAATTTCAAACAACTACCTACAGACTACAGCTAATACGCCAATACAAAATTTTGTGTTCATTCTGTTCTATAACAATTTTTCTAATCTATGGCCATGAATAATATTCCATGGTGGAGGTATCTGGCGATTTTGGAATTTCAAAGCATTGAAGTCCTAAATTTTCTGCTCGTCGCAGCATTGAAAATAATGGATGATTATGTCATAGCTAGCTGCAGACTAGTTTTATAAATTACTTTCTGGTATCGTAAATTTCCAATAAGCACAAATTCAGCAGCTTCGAGTTATATGAATTTTGCTTTGTAATCGTTCGTATGCCTCCACTTTTGCAAGCTGGACTGGACTGAACCTGTTTCATCACAAACAACTCAAATTTTACCGGTTTAGTCAGCTTTGCTTGGAAATAATGTGTTGCTTACTTCCTGTCATAAGTGCTTTTGTTGTGGTAAATTAAATATTATAATATTATATAATAATATATATTATATCAGTCAGTTACATACAAAAGTAATTCTGCTTCAGAATCTTGGCTCATTTTTGCTAGACTAGAGTCATTTTTTTATTTTCAGATAGGAATAGTTTCTTCCGTCATTGCAGTGCTGGAAAACTAGTAGGGTTTTCGTTGACATAATATTACTGGAGCCGAATACTGCCGATTGTAACCGAGGATTCTTGACGCTTGGTGCCAAACTAACAACGTTTAAAATTAAACATTTTCTAATGTGAATTCAAAGTTGAACTTCACATCTTTGCTCGTTTAGTTTAACTAATGCCTTTTATAACCAGTAGAATTGCTTAATTAGGTGGATAACAGCAGACATTCTGTCAACGTTTACAAATGTTGACAGGTAGCTTCAGATGGATCCTGTTTGAAGTTGGAAAAACAGTTTTGTTTATTTTATGTTAGCTTGTCATCCCATTGTTTATTTGAAGGCGTTTTTGAAAACAGGAATATGATCGGCTGAAAGCACAGCAAATTCAGCGATTAGTCAGGCACTTCCACGCCAACCTTCTGCTTTTTTGTAAACTTTTATTATAAGCTTTAGCGAATTCTATCCTGTGATTGCTTACCAGCAATGCTGCGACTGCTGCTTCTAATATGCTGTATCTGTGTGGGTACTTATGCTATTTCACTAGATTCAATTTTGGATAAAATTAAGCCAAAAGAATCTATTTGTATTCGTGGTAAAATGGGTTGTGACGACGAATCTCCGATGCCGAAGACACTATTGAAACTGTGGGATACTGATAGAGGTAGAATCACGACAGCGATAATTTTATTGCTTATTTATAGTTATTTAATTCGCTTATCAGTGAACGTTTTGCTGAGTAATTGTAAATTGCTCCTGGCAATAAAGAAACTTAGCTGGTAGTAAAAAATAGAGCTGCTGTTGTAGACAGCGTAAAGATGAACCAGTCTAGTTTTGTTTCCATGAGAATCCGCTTACAACCTTGAAACCTTTCACCTCGCAATCTATCAAATTATATGAAGCTAATGTTTGTAAAGTTTACACAGATTAGAGTGAAGGGCTATAAACGTAAAACCTAAGATTTTCTAACTAACCGCTTAAAAACATTTTAGGAAATGCCGACGATACCATGGGGACTGGACGTGTTGATACCGACGGATTTTTTGAGATTTGCGGATCTGCTCGAGACTGGCTTTGGGGTGGAACTATTGACCCACTGCTGGAGGTAGGAACTGTCTGACTTGAATGATTATTCCAAATGCTCTAAATGAAGACACTGAAATCGTTGTTTTACTGTCCAACCCAACCCTTTATGGAATCTTTCTCGCCATGTTAATTCGAACCAATAAACACGGCCGTTCTTTTTTCAACAAGAATGAATAAATATGAATAAATATATAACTAGAAATAATTAGTGAACGAATAGCCGAGATTAGGAATTCGTTTCGGTTTCCCCATCAGATGTGGAACCTTTTACGTGTAAAACATTCTAATGCTTAACCTTTGTTGTTCTTTCAGATTTATACCAAATGCGGGTACGAGGGAGATCAGCAGAACTGTTTTCGCACCATTCGATACGATATTCCGCAAGATTCTGTTGGCACAACTGTTGGTATCGCGGACGAGATCGAACTGACAAATCTCGACGAAGTCGAAGACATTTGCTTCTCAGCCGAAGAACTGAACGAATACTAACATTCATATTGAAACGATTCAAGAACACTTGTGCGATTTCAGTTAATTGTAAAATGTACAATGCACGGCAACTCATACAGTTTGTGTAGTTTTCCACTCAGCGAGGATTATTGGTCTATTGCAGAATGTTGTAGCAGAAACAAACTATCACCATAAAAACATATAGTTTATGGTAGAATAAGCTGAACATTGCTGCCTTACTAAGCATGTGCATGAGGGGAAGTTTTGGGGGTGTGTGAACCGGCGGCGGATGTCCTCCGAAAAACTGGAGTTTCCGGTTTTTTGCCCAAAAACCGGGAAACTCCGGATTCTGGGAGGGTGTGTGTGAGCAACCTCACTGGGGGTGAGGGAGGTCCGAGGTCTGGGGGGTGAGACCCCCCAACACCTCTAGCACATGTATTTGCCATACTCTGATGAATCCTGCCAAGTGTAAGTAGCATACCCACGCGAGTGAGGTTAAAAGCAAGCATTCCTGTGACAGCTACTTCTAAGCCATTTTCGAGTCAGCTACTACTTAGCGGCGACCCACTCCCACAAATACGGAGACACCCAGTACTGATTTGCTTTATGCTATGCCGTTATGCTGACGGTTGAAGTTTGAAAGTTAATTAAGGCTAATCGGAGGTGACTGAAATCAGAGCACGGATCAGGATGCAATTCAGTATCAAGATCAGGATCGGTGATTAAGAACAGGATCAATTTTAGCCAGGGTTTGCAACTTAAGAATCTGGGTTAGGGCAGATTCTGAACTCAGGATCGGATGTCTAAGAACAAAATTGGTTTCTGGTGCGGCGTGTAGCTTAAGGATTCAACTAGACAAAGAGCCTGAGCTAGGATTGCGTGTTTAAAAAAAGGCTCTATTTCAGGATTATAACTACAGAATCCAGTGTATAGGTATAGTCTCGGATCTAATCCAGCAGGATCAGATGTCTAAAACAGAATCTGATTCTGATCTTTAGTCCGCTCCTCGTGCGTGTGTGTGCGTGTGGCTGTGTGGCCGAATGGTTAAGGCGTCGGCGTCGGACTTCGGATCAAAGGTCCGCGGTTCGATTCCCGTTTTAGCCATAATGACGCAGTGTTTCCTTGAGAAGAAACCTAGGCCACTTCTCCGCCGGTCGGATAAGGCATTAAGTTGGTGTACCTGTGTGCTTAGTTGCTGGGGGTAGTGCATGCTAAATAACCCTTAATCCACTTATCGTCAAGACTAGGGCGCGGAGTTCCCGGTGGAAGGTATCCCGCTTGGGATCTACCAGCTTCTTGCAATGTGTTCCTGCGAGGGAGTGTTGGGAGCAAACGAGTCACGTACTCAAAATGGACACACGTACGGGTTTGCTTCTGATCCCACCCTATCTACGCTAGAGGCTTGGAACGTCGAAGGATGTTGTGCTCATGACTGATGGGGAGAAACAAAGAAACGAATATAATGGGAATATTGACGAGCCCGAAGAGAAGAAGAAGAGAACAGGGTACGATGTAGTACTCTTGCTGTGATTTACTCTTGGTTAAACTAAATTTATCAAATGAAGATACACGATTATCGTGCTCTCCTCTGTGATCTATCTTGCAATGTTAGTACTGTTTCTGCTAGCCAGGAAGTCCGCCTTTCCGTTTCAATACAAGAAAGCGTTACAGTCGGAATGCATTTGTTCCAATACATCCCGCTTTCAAACACGAGTATATGACCATGAGTTACTCAGTTTTTATGCACCAACAGTAGTCTGGAAAGACCAACTTGCTATGATTCCATAATTAACCTATTTGAGGTTACAGAAATTTTCGATACTCAGATTAGCATAACAATTACGCCTACATTCGCTTTTAACTCAACTAGTTTCTTTTTGCACAATTTATTTTTGCTATCCAGGTAGCTTGTCATTAAAGCTCCTGTTCGGTTGATTTTCGCTTGCTTTCCGATGTAGCAATTCAGTCTGCGTTATGCGATAATTGCATGGCATTTATTAAAAAATACTAATCAAAGCTAATATTAAACTATTAATTAGTTGCTTTAGTTTGATTAAGTTGATAAATTCATTAATTATATACTTAATTCATGATTCATGATTAATTGAAACCAAATCAGCCAAATTTTAAGGTCCACTAATTAGTATGACGTGTCCTGTTATTTTTAGTAATTTAGCAATAAACAAGTAAATATGTATCTGGACAGCTCTCATAACCACCGTGCTTAAATTTAAAGCAACTAGAAGCATTAGATTCGTGCTGCCATATCAAGTGACCTTTAATCTGCGTGTTAGTCTTAATTCCCCATATGCAAACATTAAAATATGAACAAATCAATAAACCTAAAATTTGGAATATTTAAACTTTAGCGACTTTTGAACAAATTTAACGAATCAAGTAATTGAAATGCTGCGTCTCCTGGTTTTGTGCTGTATCCTTTTGGGAATTCAAGCGGTTTCCCTAGATTCTATTTTGGAGAAGATAAATCCAAAACAATCGGTCTGTGTACGAGGGAAAGTCAGCTGCGGACGCGAATCCCCAGCGCCAGCAACCTTGCTGAAATTGTGGGATACCGATAGAGGTATGCTCTTTGCTTCGGCTAGAAACGAATAGCGACTCTGAACGAAAAACTTCAGCAAGAAATATATATTACTTCTTTAATCCGATAGGGATGTGGATCGGATCGGATCTGCACTAATAAAATTTAGCTATTTAGTAAAATTGTTTGTCGATCTGGTCCGATCCCGTAATCTAACCAGGTAACGTCTGCGCTGTGTGCACTTAACACTGGTAGCAACCATTCATTCAACAACTGGTTCACATATTCGAACAGGCTGACAGTGTTACCAAGCTGTATGTATAATGACACTATGTTTAGAAGAAAAGTAAGCCACTGGAGAGCTCCACTTCATTGCATTACGTAACGGTACTGCAACCACGGAATGTTCTTCCGTTTGGAGAGGGGGGGGGTCGACAAAACGCACCCTTCCCGCTTGTGGAGTGGGATTGCCAACTGCCAAGTGAAACCCCCTCCCTCACCATTTCGTGAAGGGTAGTTTTCGCTTTTTGCAAAAACTGTCCCCGTTAGGCTGAATCTCCAAAAAGACCCTCGTTTGTTTGGGGGGGGGGAGTCGCCAATACATAGCTATAATCAGATTCAACAAATCGTAACCTTTTTTGGTTACTCCTCCACAATCAGGGAGGGACCACTTCTAGCGACCCCTCTTCCGCCAAATGGAGAGGAGGGGAGGTATGTGTTGTCAAAGCCAGCGACACAGACCCCAGAAAGGCAACATTCGCGTTTTAGAGTCGGAACACCGTTATATAATAAAGAGAAGCCTTCTAGCAGTCAGCGCCACTTATTAATAGTGCAGTTCAGCAATCTCGGTATTACAGTTCTGGTTCTTTTAATATTGAAGTGATAAGCTTAGGTTCCAATGTCCCTAAGATGTCTAAGCTTAAAGCAGTAAGTTTATGGCAAGTATAGCTGACACTGACAGTTATAAAGAAAAATTGTAGCAGACTGAAGCTTGATAACACATATTTCACACCAATCATTAATTATAAGCAGGTAGAAATGAATGTTAGCTTCAAAAACTGGTATTTCAGGTAATGCTGATGATACTATAGCAACCGGAAGAGTTGACAGTGACGGTTTCTTTGAAATTTGTGGATCAGCTCGGGATTGGCTCTGGGGTGGATCCATCGATCCTCTGCTTGAAGTAAATTTCAAAGTTTAAAACCATATTTTTGGGAAACCTATTTTGTCTCTCCGAGGAGCTTTTCCAAATTCGTATATTCCTTAATTTTGACTTATGTAATCCTTAACTTTTAGGTTTATACTAAATGTTACTATGACGGTGAAGATGCCAGCTGTTATCGCAGATTGCAGTCAGAAGTTCCGCAAGATTCTGTTGGCAAAACCTATGAATATCCCGAAAAGATCGACCTCACAAGATTGGATGGAGACGAAGAAATTTGCTTTTCTGAAGATGAGCTAAGCAATTATGAAAATGACTTTTAAAAGTTTAACTAGTCTTCAGACTTGGGTTAGAAGTTATGGGTTCATTCAATTATATAGGAAATGCAAAACGAACATATATAAAGTTAGACTGGTATTTGTTTTCTACGAACCACAAACTGTGCAGTTCTATCCTACTATTTGATCATTAAATTTGGTTATAGCACTCAATGGTTGAAATTGAACATACGGATCTTTTGCGCCTTCCCTCCAGCCCTAACGTTTGACATTTTCTAGCAATAGCTTTGAAATTTTGTGTGGGTGCGTACAGAAGGCTGACGAATTAAAAAATTCAAAAATTTCAAAACTGTATTAAATTTTAAAAATTTTTTAGCTTTAGTTTGGTAAGGGAGGACCAAGGGGAAACCGAAAATTTTTTGGAAACAAATTTTGCTGAAAACTTGCATACACTATACAGGGCTTTTCAGTAGCGCTGAGCACGAAGCTGATATCAGTTTCGATTCAGCTTTTCGTTGGCTCAGTAGGCTTACATGCTAAGCTTACATCCTTAGCTTATAAAACAATTAACGAAAAGCTGGATCGAAAAACGGATTCAGAACCCCTGAAAACACCTGTATGCAAGTTTTCAGCAAAATTTATTCAAAAAATTTTTTGGTTCCTCCTGCCCCCCTTACCAAACCAAAATTTAAAACTTTTTTAAATGTGAAAATTTTTGAATTTGTCAGCACCCATACAAAATTTCAAAGATATTGTCCAAAAAAATCAAAAGTTAAGTCTGGGGGAAAGCGTAAAAGATCCGAAGAAATAAGCGATTTCCTGCCGTAAGGAAGTGAATTTATAGTCGTGGTCTGGCGTAGTCGTCGTAGAGGGTTTTCCAAAGTATTCTAATCCTAACATTAAGCTCTGTTTATGGGAAACTTATACACTTCTACGCAAGCAGAAAATGTGCACACAAATAATAGCTCAAATGAAAACATGAAACCTGATTGTTTGATGCTGCACGGTAGTTCATTTAAGGTATTGACATTTAGCTAGTGCAGTATTGTTGGTTGACGGCTCAAATCAAGTTGAAATTTGAACTTTTTGCGGGCTACGCGAATGCGTGGCTGCGATCATATATTAATGGGTTTTTGGTGGGGTCCAATTCCCCCCTCCCCAACTGGTCCAGCAAACCCTGCCGAAGTTTAATTCTTCGTTAAAATAAGGCAAGATTTTTAGTTTTTTGTAAGAATTGAGGGTTCTGTTTCAAATTTTAGTAAAATTAGCGTTAAATTATCGAAAAATTTCACAAATTTATTTTTGAGGTACAAGCCCCCCTGAAAATTTTAGTTCAAGGTGCAAGCCCTCTCAAAATTTTTGGGGCTAAGCCCCCCAGGACCCAACCCTATGTTAATGTATAACTACAATTAAATCTAATTATTGAGTTGCTGATTTTTTCACAAAAAGGGTTTCATCAGGGATCGTCAGTTTATTATTATTATTATTATCATTATTATCATTATTATTATTATTATTATTATTATTATTGTTGTTGTTGTTGTTGTTGTTTTATTGTTCATCACCATCATCTCGTTAGCACCAACTGCCCCCCTAACTTTTCATGGGGTTGAACGAAGTCGTTTAGTTTAGTCGTGCTAAAGAGCATTACATGTGGGTTTGGGGTGAGGTGATGTGTTGGCTAAAGTCGGGAAAGCTCCCCCTTGTGGTATGCCAAAGTACTCGATATGGTGATGTTGGATATGGAAAAAGTTGAAAGTAACGGAAATCGTCAATATAGGCATCATTCAAAGGCTCTCGTTGAATAGACACAAACCAAAGCTCTTGATGAAAATGAAGTGAAGAACCCTAATTCGTGTACATGGGATCATTCAAAATCTTTTGAAAAATATTCTAGTGTTACGGAGAAAGCAGTAGCAACCCATTCTCGCTACATACTTCGCTAGTTCTGCCACTTCTGCCTGGTTTCTGCTGGCAAGAGTACACAAGAGTAGAACTGTAAGACTTTGACAACAGCATGAACTTTACATCCTCTGCACGCCAACGGCTGAGCATCCGTCGCAAATTCTACCGTGGTGATTCGCCCGCTATGCTTGTGTTCTAAAGCCCGACGCCGCAGCTAACACAAAATTCAAGTGAGGACTGCTTGTGCTTTCATTCTTTAGCACAAACATACAGTGATTGAGAGAAATCCAGTTTCGGCTGGGTCCTAATGTGTAGAGGGGGGGGGGTCAACATGGTTCAATTTCCTAAAAACGACCTGCCGTAAGCGTGAATAGAATTGGTCAAGCTCCATATATACAGAACATGCCTGTTCTCATACTCTATATAAATATACGTACGTACTGTTTCTGTTAGATAGATGCGGTCGAAAGTCTTGTGTGAGAGCCGCTCTGTACAATGAACGAAACTACTTTGAAAACATTAAGAACACACACATTAAATTTTCGAATTTCGCAAAATGCTCAGGAAACAAGCTTCTGATTATACAAAATGCTCTAGCTTTTAGCTGAAAGCTCCATCCCAAGGCCTTCACCATGTTTTGCCATGGGCTGGGATGCAGCATGATGACTTTATTCTGTCGCGCTGTACTCCTTTTGTTTTGCAATCGCATCTTTTATTTAGTTACTATTATTTATTCATGTATTTGTTTATTTAAACTTCAAAATTTAAGATTTAAGCTTTGATACCAAGTCAAATTTTAAATCTTCAAAAATTAATTAGAAAATGTTAAAGGCGTAAATCAAAATTCTAATTCCACCACGATAGGAGCATCGCGACATGCTACATAAATACACAAATCTCGGCCAAACCCTGTTTATATTTAGCTGATGATACAGTGAAGCATGCAATTAGCCTATCTTACGCTAATGCAGAGCTAATGAACAGAAACAACTGGGTTTCAGTTTCATGGTACAACCACAGAGCCTCCATATAATAAGGAAAATATGAGACAAATTCCGTTTCCATTCTGATCCGAGTCGAAGAAGTCTAACTTCAAGAAAGGGGAACTATTTCAACTCAGTGTTGCTGAAACCATACTGATGTCAAATTTTAGTACAAGCGGTAAGGTCTTGGTGTAGGGTGAAGGGGGATGTGCATATGTCCCACTAAAAATATAAGATTTTGCACATTTGTAGCAGTAAACTGATAGCAGTGGAACAGTTAATGCCAACGTCAATAAACATAATATAAAAAGTATCTGGCTATGCTTTTAAGTGCAAATTTTAAGTTCTCCAGGTTTACTGTTTATTTTCGTGCTTTTAGGCTAGCAATTACCTAACTAGAAAAATTCGTGTAAACTGAGCGAACAGGATAACGCAGGGTAATGCAATCGTCTGGGTCTGGCACAACCCAGCTTTAAATAAATATACAATTTAATCAAAATTTACTTAAACCCTGCCTTTCACTGCATTCAAAACAGTACAAATAAAATGCTTTCATTACTGTTTCTTATAGCACTGCCAGCTACTATTGCGTTTCCAACCGACAATAAACCTTCTTTTCTTGATAAAATTAAACCTCGTGAAACAGTTTGTGTCAGAGGCAAACTGAGGTGTGGAAATCAGCCACTGCTTCCAACCACATACCTTAGGCTGTACGATGAAGACACAGGTGAGTTTGATTACTTAGTAGCAAGAGCAATGACGCCTGTCATTCGCCATATAAGGTAAAGGGTGACACATTCTCTGCCCGCTGACGGTCAACCCCCCACAACTTTGACCCTAGTGACCCCGCCGCAAAGTAGTACCTAGTCGAAACGGGGGTACACTCACTCGTTCTATGTTTACGTACTGTTCCTCAGAAACACAAGTATAGTGTGTTCGTCCAATTTATGTCTGCTTGCTGTCTTAGGGCCTTTTCGCGCGAGAGTTAAAAGAGTGGGTTAAAAAATTTTAACTCGTTTAACTCTGGAGGCGAGTTACAATGAACTGTTTAAGTCTTTTAACCCTGTGCGCGAAAAGGATTAAGTTAATTTTAACTCTTTTAACTAATTTAACTAGCTGCGCGAAAAGGCCCTTAGAACATTAGCATAGCGGTCGAATTTCTTTCATTCACGGTACAAACAATTAGCGGGAGGCGTGGGCGTGGGCCGTTAAGCAGACAGAGGTCACACATACATTGCATAGAGAGTATGACGCTTGTACAGCTGGTAACTGGGCTGATAGCTGGACCGGCTTTCAACTTAGCTCTAATTTTCGTAGAGGATACTAGCTACCTTCTCTGCTTGCTGTCGTATAGCATTGTTTATACATGGTCGGAGAGCGTATGGTTTTCAACTCCACCTCCTGCTTTTGCCGGGGTCTGATTTACGTAAAGTCACTGGCGTCCAGTTTGAGGAAGGAGTCAGCTGTTAGATTGTTAAAATCTACGCCGGCCTGTTCCACCCTTAAACATTGGACGTGAACTCAATTTTTGCATGAGTTTAAATAAACAAATACATGAATAAATAATAGTAACTAAATAAAAAAGATGCGATTGCGAAACAAAAAAAGTACAGCGCGACAGAATAAAGTCATCATGCTGCATCCTAGCCCATGGCAAAACATGGTGAAGGAGTTGCGGATGGAGCTTTCAGCTAAAAAGCTAGGGCATTTTGCTGTAATCAGAAGCTTGTTTCCTGAGCATTTTGCGAAATTCGAAAATTTAATGTGTGTGTTCTTAATGTTTAAAGTAGTTTCGTTCATTGTACAAGAGCAGCTCTCTATAAGACTTCGACCTCATCTATCTAACAGTAGAAATAATATGGTATCATTAGAGCAGAGAACTGTTCTAGTGTATATGGGCTTTGACGATTCTATTCACGCTTGCAAAGTCGTTTTTAGGAAATTTGACATGCATTTCCCCTCTACACGAGGAATTCCAGCCGAAACTGGATTTCTCTCAATCACTGTATGTTTGTGCTAAAGAATGAAAGCACAAGCAGTCCTCACTTGAATTTTGTGTTAGCTAAGTGCACAGTACTTTAAGAACGCAAGCATAGCGAAGCCGAACCGCGGTAGAATTTGCCGACGCAGATGCTCAGCCATTGGCGTGCGGGATGTGAAAGTTCATGCTGATTGTCAAAGTCTTACAGTTACACTTTGTGTACTCTGCCAGCGAAACCAGCGAGATGGCGAGAACTAGCGAGTATGTAGCGAAGAATGGGTTGCTGCTCTCCGTAACACTAAGAATATTTTTTCAAAAGATTTTGAATGATCCCATGTGTACACGAATTAGGGTTCTTCACTTCTTTTTTCATCGGAAGAGCTTTGGTTTGTGATCTATTCAACGAGAAGCCTTCGAATGATGCCTATATTGACGATTTCCGTTACTTTCAACTTTTTCCATATCCAACATCACCATATCGAGTACTTTGCATACCACAAGGGGGAGCTTTCCGACTTTAGCCAACACATCACCTCACCCCAAACCCGCATGTAATGCTCTTTAGCACGACTAAACTAAACGACTGTTCAACCCCATGAAAAGTTAGGGGGCAGTTGGTGCTAACGAGATGATGGTGATGAACAATAAAACAACAACAACAACAACAACAATAATAATAATAATAATAATAATAATAATGATAATAATGATAATAATAATAATAATAAACTGACGATCCCTGATGAAACCCTTTTTGTGAAAAAATCAGCAACTCAATAATTAGATTTAGTTGTAGTTATACATTAACATAGGGTTGGGTCCTGGGGCTTAGCCCCAAAAAATTTTGAGAGGGAAATTTGCACCTTGAACTAAAATTTTCAGGGAAAGGCTTGTACCTCAAAAATAAATTTGTGAAATTTTTCGATAATTTAACGCTAATTTTACTAAAATTTGAAACAGAACCCTCAATTCTTACAAAAAAAAAAAAACAAAGTAAAAAAAAAAAAAAAAAAAAAAAAAAAAAAAAAAAAAAAAAAAAACTAAAAATCTTGCCTTATTTTAACGAAGAATTAAACTTCGGCAGGGGTTTGCTGGACCAGTTGGGGAGGGGGAATTGGACCCCACCAAAAACCCATTAATATGATCGCAGCCACGCATTCGCGTAGCCCGCAAAAAAAGTTCAAATTTCAACTTGATTTGAGCCGTCAACCAACAATACTGCACTAGCTAAATGTCAATACCTTAAATGAACTACCGTGCAGCATCAAACAATCAGGTTTCATGTTTTCATTTGAGCTATTATTTGTGTGCACATTTTCTGCTTGTGTAGAAGTGTATAAGTTTCCCATAAACAGAGCTTAATGTTAGGATTAGAATACTTTGGAAAACCCTCTGCGACGACTACGCCAGACCCACGACTATAAATTCACTTCCTTACGGCAGGAAATCGCTTATTTCTTCGGATCTTTACGTCTTTCCCAGACTTAACTTTTGATTTTTTGGACAATATCTTTGAAATTTTGTATGGGTGCTGACAAATTCAAAAATTTTCACATTTAAAAAAGTTTTAACTTTCGGTTTACGGTAAGGGGGGCAGTGAACCAAAAATTTTTTTGAATAAATTTTGCTGAAAACTTGCATACAGGTGTTTCCAGGGTTCTGAATCCGTTTTTCGATCCAGCTTTTCGTTAATTGTTTTATAAGCTAAGGATGTAAGCATTATGTAAGCCTACTGAGTCAACGAAAAGCTGAATCGAAACTCGATATCGAACTTCGTGCTCTAGCTGAAAAATTTTGTGCAGTGTATGCAAGTTTTTCAGCAAAATCTGTTTCCAAAAAATTTTACGTTTTTATCTCCTCATACCAAAGAACTAGAAACAAAAAAATTTTTAAAATTTAGCTACTGTTTTGAAATTTTGAAATTATAATTCGTCAGCTGCTTGTACGCACCTTACACAAAATTTCAAAGCTGCTGCTAGAAAAATGTCAAACGTTAGGACTGAGGGAAGGCGCAAAAGATCCGTATGTTCAATTTCAACCGGTGAGTCTTGTGTAAATTTAATGATCAAATAGTAAGTTAGAACTGCACGGTTTGTGGTTCGTAGAAAACACGATACTTAGTCTAACTTTATATATGTTCGTTTTGCATTTCTATATGAATTGAATGAACCAACAACTTCTGGCAAGTCTGAAGACTAGTTAAACTTTTTAAAGTCATTTTTTCATAATTGCTGCTTGTATCTTCAGAAAAGCAAATTTCTTCGTCTCCATCAATCTTGTGAAGATCGATCTTTTCGGGATATTCATAGGTTTGCCAACAGAATCTTGCGGAACTTCTGGAAACTGCAATCTGCGACAAAATGCTCTTCACGTCGTAACATTTGGGGTATAGGCCGCAAAAGTTATAGGATTACGCAAATTAGGGATATACGGAGGGCGGGAAAAGCTCCTCGAGATGCTTTCCCAAAAATATGGTTTTAAACTTGAAATTTGCCGAGCTTGGAGGATCGATGGATCCGCCAGAATGTATCCCATTGTCCCACTGAAATTTCAAAGAAACCGTCACTGTCAACTTCTTCCGGAAATTGCTATAGTATCATCAGCATTACCTGAGAATGCCAGTTTTTGAAGCTAACATTCATTTCTACCTGCTTATAATTAATGATTAGTGTGAAATAGCTTGTGTTATCAGAAAGCTTCAGTCTGCTGCAATTTTTCTTATAACTGTCAGTGTCAGCAACTTCTGCCATAAACTACTGCTTTAAGCTTAGACATCTTAGGGACATTTGGAGCACAAGCTTATCACTTCGAAATATTAAAGAACCAGAACTGTATTGCCGAGATTGCTAGACTGCTATTGTAAATTGGCGCTGACTGCAGAAAACTATAACATTATATAACGGTGTTCCGACAAAACGCGGATATTTGCCTTTCTGTCTGTGTCTTGGCAGACAACATACCTCCCACTCCTCTCCATTTGGCGGAAGAGGTCCCTTCATGGTCCCTCCTGATTGTGGAGGAGTAACCAAAGGTTGCGATTTGTTGAATCTGATTATAGCTATGTGGCGACTCCCAAACAAACGAGTCTTTGGAGATTCAGCAGCGGGGACAGTTTTTGCAAAAGCGAAACTACCCTTCACGAAATGGTGAGGGAGGGTTTCACAGCAGTTAGCAATCCCACTCCGCAGAGAGAGTGCGTTTCAATCGACCCCTACCCCTCTCCAAACCGGAAGAACATTCCGTGGTTTGCAGTACCGTGCATGTCACAGTGGGACACTACTTTCCGAATGACACTTTCTTCTAGACGTAGTGTCATTATACATGCAACAGTAACACTTGTCGGCCTGTTCGATATGTGAACCAGTTGATTGTGAATAGTTTGCTACCGAGTGTTAGATCTACACAGCACGGGTACTGGTGGTAGATTACGGGATCGGACCAGATCGACAAACAACACTAGATGGCAAATTTTGAGTGCGTCCACATCCTATCGGATTAAAAGTAATATATATTTCTTGCTGAAGTTTCGTTCAGAGTCGCTATTCTTTCTAGCCGAAGCAAGAAACATACCTCTATCGGTATCCCGCAATTTCAGCAAAGGTTGCTGGCGCTGGGGATTCGCGTCCGCGGCTGACTCCCTCGTACACGAACCGATTGTTTTGGATTTATCTTCTCAAAATAAATCTGGGAAACCGCTTGAATTCCAAAATTTCTACAAAACCAGGAGACCTGTGAATTACTTGATTCTTATTAAATTTGTTAAAACTAAATTTAAATATTCAAATTTTAGGTTTATTGATTTGTTCGAGATATTTTAAATGTTTGCATATGGGGAATTAAGACTAACACGCAGATTAAAGGTCGCGATATGGCAGCACGTCTGTAGTTGCTTTAGAGGCAAGCTTTTGAAATTGGTATGAAACTGATCGAATACGCATTTACTTGTTTATTGCTAAAATTACTAAAAATAACGGGACACGTCATACTAATTAGTGGACCCAAAATTTGGCTGAGAGACTGGTTTCAATTAATCATGAATCATGAATTAAGTATATAATTAATGAATTTATCAACTAATCAGGCTAAACTAACTAAATTAATAGTTTAATATTAACACGATTAGTATTTTTTTAATAAATGCCATGCAATTATCATAACGCGAACGAAATTGCTACATCGGAAAGCAAGCGAAAATCAACCGAACAGGGCTTTAATGACAAGCTACCTGGACAAAAATAAATTGTCACAAAGAAACTGAATTGAGATTAAAGCGAATATTAGCGGCGTAATTGTTATGTATCTGAGTATCGAAAATTTCTGTAACTGCAATAGGTAATTATGGAATCTTGAAAAGTTGGTCTTTCCAGACTACTGTTGGTGCATAAAAACTGGTAGCTCATTGGTCATATGCTCGTGTTTGAAGCGGGATATGTGGAGACAGATGCATTCCGACATGGCGAAATTGAAACGAGAGGCGGACTTCCTGGCAAGCGAAACAGTACTAACTGCAAGATAGATCACAGAGGAGCACATCTGGCGAGCTCTTCATTTGATAAATTTAGTTTAACCAAGAGTAAATCACAGCAAAGTACTTGCATCGTACCTGTTCTCTCTTCTTCTCTTCGAACTCGTCAATATTCCCATTATATTCGTTTCTTTGTTTCTCCTTCGATGCATGACGCATTGACGTTCAAGCCTCTAGCATGAAGATGGGAGTCAGAAGCAAACCCATGCGTGTGTCCATTTTGGTGCGTGACTCGTTTCTCCCAACACTTCCCTCGCAGAGACGCATTTGCAGAGTAGGTAGATCCCAAGCGGGATACTTCCACCGGGAACTCCTAGTCTTGACGATTGGAAGTGGTAGGGTTATTTGGGACCATGCACTACCCCCAGCAATAAGCGCACACAAGTACACCAACTTAATGCCCACTTGTCCGACGGGCGGGAAGTGGCCTAGGTTTCTTCTCAAGAAACACTGCGTCATTATAGCTGAAACTGAGATCAGACTTCGCAGTTGCTTCCGAGTCCACGACATACAGTACTGTAACCGTTCGTACATACATATGCACACATTTTTTGAAACAGTTAAAGATGTGAGAATCAGATTCTCTTTGGGCTTATCTCGATCACTATGGTCCAGTCAAAAATTCTCACTGATTCTAATTATAATCCTGAAATAGAAACCTTTTCGCCACCGTCTCTTCCAGCTCCTTCATCTGGTCGAATCTTAAGCTGCATATACCTCAAAGCTAAATTTCCTGTTCTTGGTATCCAGATGCAGGTTAGAATCCATATATTGGTCTGGAATTGCAAACCTGTTCAAAGTGATCTGTTCTTAATCTTGATCACAGTCTTCCAATCTTGAGGTGATGCTCAAATCCATCATCTAATTTCAGATCTTTCGGTGTGCAATTAGCAAACAAACGTCATATCTTCAGCGATACTTATCATTCAAATCAATCACTGAGTGTCTCCGTGTATTTGTGGGAGTGAATTCGTCAAATTTAGTAGTAGCTGACTCGAAATGGCTTAGAAAGTAGCTGTCTGGGAATCTTGCTTTAACTATCACTCGCGTGAGACAGCTCTTACTTTACACTTGGCAGGATTCATCAGAGTATGGCAAATACATGTGCTGGGGTGTTGGGGGTACCCCCCCCAGACCTCCCCTCACCCCAGGTGAGGTTGCTCACACACCCTCAGGATCGAGGTTTCCAGTTTTGGGCAAAAAGCCGAGAGCTCCCGGTTTCGGAGGACATCACTCTTGATACAAACAATACTACATGTAGTAAACAACAATGTTCACGACATTCTACCATAAACTCATATGATTTTATGGTGACTAGTTTGTTTCTCTTTGCAACATTCTGCAATAGACAATAATCCTCGCTGAGTGGAAAACTGCACAAACTTGTACGTGAGATGCCGTGCATTGTACATTTTTGCAATTAACTGAGAAATCGCGCAGTGTTTTCTTGAATCGTTTCAATATGAATGTTACCACTCGTCCAGTTCTTCGGCATTTGAAGAAGCTTCAAATGTCTTCGACTTTCTCGTCGAGATTTGTCAGTTCGATCTCGTCACGCATACCAACAGTTGTGCCAACAGAATCTTGCGGAATATCGTATCGAAATGGTGCGAAAACAGTTCTGCTGATCTCCTCGTACCCGCATTTGGTAAATCTGAAAGAACAACAAGGTTAAGCATTAGAATGTTTTTACGTAAAATTCCCGCATCTGATGGAAACCGAAACGAATTCCTGTCTCGACTTATTCGTTCACTAATTTTCTAGTTATATATTTATTCATATTTATTCATTCTTGTTGAAGAAGAACGGCCGTGGTTTGTGGTTCGGAGTAACATGGCGAAAAAAGGAGTTGGAGTTGAACAGTAAAACAACATTTCGAGTAATTCTTCATTTGGAAACATTTGGAATAATCGATTTCAAGTCGAACGTTCCTGCAGCAGTGGGTCAATGGATTCCTTACAAGCCGGTCTCGAGCAGATCCTGCAAATCTCAAAATCCGTCAATCAGCGCGTCAATTTATGGTATCGTCGGCGTTTCCACAAAATGTTTAAGCGGTTAGTTAGAAATCTTAGGTTTGCGATTTATAGCCCTTCACTCTAATCTGTGTAAGCTTACAAACATTAGCTTCATATAATTTGATGGGTTGCGAGAATTGAAGGTTTCAGGTTGTAAGCGGATTCTCGACCATCTTTTACCAGCAATACGTAGCT